>JAKSZT010017954.1:8149618-8217603 GCA_026826555.1 Tolypeutes matacus
AGGGAGGAAGGAAGGAAGGAAGGAAGGAAGGAAGGAAGGAAGGAAGGAAGGAAGGAAGGGAGAGAGGGAGGAAGGAAGGAAGGGAGAGAGGGAGGAAGGAAGGAAGGAAGGAAGGAAGGAAGGAAGGAAGGAAGGAAGGAAGGAAGGAAGGAAGGAAGGAAGGGAGAGAGGGAGGAAGGAAGGAAGGAAGGAAGGAAGGAAGGAAGGAAGGAAGGAAGGAAGGAAGGAAGGGAGGGAGGGAGGCAGGGAGGGAGGGAAGAGAGAAAGAGAGAAAGAGATAAAAAGAGAAAGGGGAAGGGAAGGGGAGGGGAGGGAGGGGAGGAAAGGGGAGGGAAGGGAAGGGAAAGATAAGAAAAGATCAAAGAAAAGAAAAGAAGAGAAGAGAGAGTGAGGAGGGAGGAAAGAGAGAAGGGAGGAAGGGAGGGAGGGAGGAAAGAAGGTTGACTGTGGCAGTTTGAGATGATTTTATGATTCCCAAAAAGAGAAAGATTATGTTTGTAAACTAATCTATTCTTCTGGGCGTGGCACCCTTTTGATTATATTGGATTCAGTTGAGGGCCCCTTGATTAATTACCTGTTAAGATTAGGGCTTTGGTTCTACCACTTCAGTAAGGGGTGACTCAGATTGAGTTTCTGCCCCCTTGGTGGGCTGATATAAGCAGACATTCACTCAAGAAGACACACGGAAGGAGAGAGAGCTCTGTCATTTTTGATCCTGGGCCCCAGGGAAAGATGAGCCATTTGCCTGATAGTTTGCAGCTAATATAGAAACCCCTATGCCAAGAGAGAGGAAGCCCTGAGAGGCAAGCCCTGTGCCAGCTTACTGCTGAAACTGGGGAGAAGCTGGGCCCACGGAGCCTCAAGAGGAAGCCCAGGAAGGAGAGACCAGGCAGAGATCAGCAGCCATCTTGCTTCAACACGTGGCAACTGCCTTTGGTGAGAAAGCAACCTTGAGTTGGACTCTTTAGGGTCTTGTAACTGTAAGCTTCTATCCCTAAATAAATACCCTTTATAAAAGCCAACAGCTTTCTGGTACTTTGCATCAGCACCCCTTTGGCTGACTAATACAGTGACATAAAGGGGATGTTGGTAAAGGATGGAGAGAGTCTGGATCCTTAATGATGTCATAAATCAGGTGAATGCCAGCTAATGGCATTCTGTCTCCAGATTTCTCATAGAAGGAAACTAAATACTATTTGCTTATGGCACTGGTTGTTGGTTACTTACAGCTAAACATATCCTTGAAATGGTGGCTGCAGGTAACAGAACCTAAAATGCAGAAATGGCTGATTGAAGGCGGTAGACTGCTAGGCAGAGAGGACCCAGCTTATTTTGAGCTTAACAGGTAGAAACTCTTTGTAATGTAGTGGAAACACACCTAGGATGCAAATCCATGCCGAATGATATCTATCTATCTATCTATCTATCTATCTATCTATCTATCTATCTATTATGAGAAAATGTAGAAAAAATTCAGGATGCTGGTATATGTTGGCTCCTTCTTGAACTTTTCATCCAAGTTCTATAAAAGAGGGACAAACCTACACCAGAGGTAGGTGATCTTAAAGCAGAGAGAGAGAATAAAATAGAGCTTTACTACTAAAGGCTCTCTCTGCCTTCAGCTTGGAATCAAAGTCCACTAACAGTCACATAATCCATTGCCTTGAGTTAAAAAAAAAAGCCAACTTCTGTGCCATAAACTAAATGTATAAAATAATAGGCAAGGAGTACTGGTTCCAGTAATGGTAGAGTAGCTCTGATCAGACTATCCCACAGGTAGCAATGATAAATTCTATACATAATATAGAAAACAATTATTTGAAGGCATAGGAGAGGGTCCCAAAACAGACAGAAACTGGAGGGGATTTGACTCTTGGGGGAAAAAGGCACAAAGAGAAATCCATATTTATATAGGTTTTCCTTTGAGGACATTCCTGAAGCTAAGTGAGTCATGAGGTGACTAGAACTTAAGCAGAAACTAAAGGTTTAATAGCTTGAGGCATCAGAAGACAAAGTTGGGTACTGACAGAAGAGTTGAAAATGTAAAGAGAATATTCCCGAAGGGTGAGAGCTACAGAGAGTTTTGGTTGGCTGACCTAACTTCCGTCTCCTTTATCATCTTTTACTGTAGAGTCCAAAAAGCGAAACATGCACTTTTCCAGTTTCGCTTGCAATTAGAGGTGATCATGTGTTAATGTTATGGCCAATAAGAACACCAGAAGAAGGCTTCTATTCCCAAACAAATAATGAGAGTTTCAGGAGGTGGAGTGTTTTCCCTCTGCCTTTGCTTCAGATGCTTGCGTGATGTCTAGACCCAGGCAGCCATCTTGAAACCATGAAGCCACAGACATGAGGACAAAGAGCCAACAGCTATTGATGGTATGGTAGAAAGCTGGAAAGGTCCTGGACACGAGACATCAATGTGTGACTGCACCCAGCATGAACTGTCCATCTTCATATTTCTTCTTAAGTGAATGATAAAAGTCTCTGTGATTTAAGCCACTGTTTATCAAGATTTCTATTTGTTGTCAAATGCATTCCTAACTCTATTTCTCCTACGTAAACATTCTAGCAAATGAGAGAAAAAGATGGCAAGTAGAAGGGGTGGCAAATGAATTATAAATATATCAAGTATTTTTCAAAGGCTATGACTAGATCCAAGTCTACTTGTTAGCAACCTCTAGCATGAAAATAGCAAAGATAAAGTAAAGGAGTGAATAATAAAAGAAGAAGAAGAAAGAATTGTTGATTAACGTTTATTGAGTACTTTCTAGGTTCTAAGTGATGTACATGCATTGCATTCTTAACTCAGATGGGAATTCTTGGGCCAAGATGATGCCAATAAACAGTACCAATAAGCACATTAGCGCTAACCTGTTATTTGAGGCTGTTATCTGAATTTTGCAATAGAAAAAAGAATCCTAACCTGAGAATCAGCATAATAGCATTCTAGTTTTGACATGTGCTGTGTGAATTTGGTGAATCAATTACTATCTCAGGGTTGATGTTTCTTCTTACAAAGGCAGATGTAGGAGAAAATTAATCTTAGGGTCCAATGGAGGGCTAATCTAATTTTCAAACTCTTTACTCTGGTTCAAATAATTCGCTAGATTTGTACAAATTCATGAAACATTTATGAAACATCCTGTTCATGTCAAAGGACCAATAGCAATTGATTTTCCAGAGCTCCAAACACTGGGCATAAATGGCCAGGGCAGGATATGGAAGATAGGATACCTTAATAAATATAATAGCTTCCTAAGTGCTCTCAACATGTTAACACAGTAGCTGTCAACTTAAGAAAGGAGTTAACATTCCCTTTAAGACGTAAACTCATTGTCACATCTATGCAATCTATATCAATGACCAGAAACCATTTTCATTTGATTTGGGGAGGCAATGATAGCTTTATTTAATGGAAATTTCCCCCTAAAAATTAATTTAACATTAAAATTAGTTTGCATTTTCTGAACACATACATTTTTTGGGAAAAAACAAAAACGAAGACAAAAAAACAAAAAAGTGAGCTGGATAGTGAATTGGGAAGAGGACTGAGATGAAATATTCACACAGACAATCCGCAACCTCGATAATCTTCTAGGCAGAGAAGCAAAAGTTGATTATTTGTGAAGTAGACTATAAATGATTTGAAAAAATGTTATTCAAGCTCTAGAAAATTACATGGATATATATTTATATTTAGCATCAGTTGTAAAATTACATTTTCAAGTGAATCTACAGCTCAAGGCTTTAAAATACAGGGTTTTTTTGTTTTTGTTTTTGTTTTTTAATGCACTAAGCAAAATCCCAAAGATTGCACAAAATGTTTTATTTATAATGTTTGCATGAAGCTTGACATTGTGCCCATCTGTCTCTTCCAATATATTTTCAAAGCCAGACTTATAGACTGTAATCAGAAAAGTAAAAGGGAGAATGTTCTGACTCCTTCCCAGTTCAATTCAATCTATTATATTTTTCTTTGTTATAAATTGTATAATTTACCATACTACCTTTCATTTGCCAGTTTTACAGTGGTAAATTTTGTGTCTCTTTTCTGACAAATTCTTTAAGGATGCAGACAGGGATGTCTACTTTTTCTTTATCACCTTCTCACCACCCCCTACCCCCCATGCACACATGCTTGACGTGGTGGGAGATAAATAAGTAATTATTGAATGAAGGTCCAAAACCCCCAATACATTGCACCTCCTTCTATGGAAAGAACTTGAAGGAGAAAAATTCTCCAAAAAAGTGAAATTTCTCATCCACTCTCTATGACCCTCACTTGCCTCTTGTTTATATCATCATTCTCCCTCTCTTTCTCTTGCTGTCATTTCATTCCACTCTATGTATGGCTTTAACGACTGGGAAACTATAAGAAGGCATTTCATTTTCTTTTAGCAATCACCATTCAGTATCTGATCACTCTAAGCCAACTCAGATGAGCAGCAGCTGCAACCCCTTGCAAAAAAAAATCTTTAAAAGGATTAAAAAAAGCTAATGACCATTTTTAAGTGACTCAATCAAAGCCTCGGGAATTCCAAGCTATCCATTGGATATCAGGCCCACCTGCATCATCCTGTCATTCCCCAGAGACAGAAAAGTAATACCCACAGATACCAGGAATGAGAAAAGTCCCAGACTCTAAACTCCAAGACAGGATCATTGATAAGCGATCTGTCCACCCTGTCCTTATCAATGAATTTTTCAAAAAAGCATCTAAGAAATCTAGATACACCTAGATTCTTTGAAGGAGATCATTCAGAGAAGAGCTAGTTGGTATCTTCTTCCATAGGTTTGAGATGAACTAAATACCTGAATTAAGAAGAATTAATACTGGAAACGTGTGCCTGTGGGAACTTTTAGAAAGAATGATAAACAATGAATAGAATTTCAAATTGCTACGATTACGTATTGGCTGGTGTTAACTTGTTATCACAATCTCCAAAAGACAAGCTTGCTCCCGAGCAAATCCAACTCAAGATTCAAAGTCTCAGGCATTAATTAGGAGCCAAGAGCTGTAGACTTCCAAATAATTGAAGGTCTCCTAAAACATCTTAAAATGCATGGTAACTGTCATAGAGGCAGCTTGTAATAAATAGCTGATGAATGAATGAATGAAAAACTGTATTAAGCCCGAAGTGTTTTTAGTACAGATATACTGACCTACAAAAACAATGTCAAAAACCAGACCTAAAATGTCAGATAGGGAAGGAGAAAAGAGAAAGAGTATTTTGAGTAGCTGCTGTATACTAGACACTGTTATTTCATTTTAGTTTTAAAATAATATCAGGGGACAAGGCGGGCTAAGGAATAGGGAGTTAAGGCTTAAAATGTGCAGTCTCTACTTGGGATGATGAAAATGTTTTGGTAATGGATGGTGGAGAGAGTAGCACAATGTAATTAACTGCACTGAATTATATATTTGAATGTGGTTAAAGGGAGAAATCTTAGGTTGTATATAGCTTAATAGAATACAATTTTTTAGAAAAATCCATAGACCTGTACAACACAAACAGTGAACCCTAAGTTAAACCATGGACTATAGTTAATAGTACAATTATAAAAACGTGCTTTCATCAATTGTAGCAAATGTACCACACCAATGCAAGTTGTTAATAATAGGGTGGTATATGGGAACCCTGTATTTTATGCATGACTTTTCTGTAAAACCACATCTCAAATAAACAAATAAGAATAAAATAACACTGTGGAATCATCCTCATTTTACACATTAGTGTATTTACTTTACACATGAGAACACTAAAGTTCAGAGTGTTTAAGGACTGAAGTAGTAATAATGATTGCCGTTTATGCACAAACACCCCCCCACACACACACACACATACACACCCACACTACCTTTCATTTTTACAACAGCATTGCAAGGAATGTACCATTATCCCATTTTAAAGGCCAGGAAATTGAGGTCCAGAAAGATTAAGAAATTTGCCACAGTTCACATAGCTGTGACATAGCACAACTAGAGGCAGAATAGGAGACGTCTCGGCAGTGCCCCTGCCTGCTGGCACTTCTGCTCCACCACTCTCTGACCCTGTCACATAGACTCATCAGCAAAAAGGCAATCTGTGTAAGGGAAATAGACCCATAGAGTCCAGCCTGGCTGTGCCCAAGGAGGCAGGCACCTGTGGAAAGGCTAACCCACAGTTCTTAACAACCACTGTTCAAAGACTCACTGCTTGTCTCTTAGATTTTCAAGGCTTTTCCTGAGCAAAAATCTGATCTTCCTTGACTCAGAAGGATGCCATAAAGACCTAGAAGATGACTGTCAGGAAAGAGTTCTGATACCTTTTCAGCCAGACCTGTCCACTTGTCTCTCCTTCCTAGAAACCACTAATGGAGAAGACTCAGAGGCAGAAAATGCCCACCAGCCAGATCTACAGTTGGGTGCGTTGTGTTCAAGAATTAACCAGGGTTGATGTGGGAAAGCATGGGAGGGGGAGGAAGTGGGGCATATGGGAATCTCTTATATTTTTTATGTAACATTTATGTAATCTAAAACTTCTTTAAAAATAAAAAATTAATTTTAAAAAAGTTTATTTTGGGGTTAACTAACTGAAAAAAAAAAAGAATCAGAACAAAAGCAGACAACAAAATGACAAGAAAAGAAAACTACAGATCAATAACTCAAATATAGATGCAAAAATCATTAACATGATATTAGTAAATCAAATCCAGCAAGAAATATATTAAAAGGATAATATATCATAACTGAGTGGGGGTTTATCCCAGGAATGCAATGTTGGTTTAACATTTGAAAATCAAGATAATTCACCATTTCAACAGAATGAAGTAGAAAACCCATATGATCATTTCAACAGATGCAAAAAGAGCCCTTGACAAAATACAACAATGATTTATATGAAACCTATCAGCAAATAGCAATAATGAGTAACTTCCTCAATCTGATTAAAACCCCCAATCTATGGAAAACCTACAGCTAACATCATACTTGATGATGAAAGACTGGGAACAAAGCAAGAATGCCACTTGTCTTCTCTCTTCTACTCTCCATTGTACTGCAGGTCTTAGACTTGCAATAAGACAAGAAAAAAAAGGCATAAAGTTTTGAAAGGAAGAATTAAGTAAAACTGTTCCTTTTTGCAGGAACAATTGTTTATGCAGAAAATTCCAACATATCTACAAAACAACTCCCATAACTAATGATTGAATTTAGGGAAGTCACTGGATACAAAGTTCAAATTAAAAATCAACTCTATTTCTTTTGGACTAAGGAAAACATTCAAAGGTTTACTGGGGTGATGACTGCAGAACTCTGTGATGAAAGTGAGAGCCACTGAGTGTACCCTTTGGATAGAATGTACAAGGCATGGGACTGTAAACCACAGTGGAGTATGTGGTGGAAGATGGACTGTGGTTAACAGTACAAATATGAGAGTGTTCTCTCCTGAACTATAACAAATGTACAAAACTAATAATAATGTTAATAATAATGTGGAAAAATATACCAAGTGTAAACTATGGACCATAATTAGTGGTAATAGTCTTATCATGTTCTTTCATAGTCTGTAACAAATGTTCCACAACAATGTAAGGGGTTTGTGGAGGGGTGATGTATGGGAATTCTGCACATTATACATGATAGTTTTGTAAGCTCACAACATCTCTGAAAGAAAAATGAAAAAAAAAAAAAAATCCATTGCATTTCTATATATGAACAGTAAATAATTGGAAAATGAAATTATAAAAATTCTATTTACAGTAGTGCCAAAGATGGGAGTAAAATACATAGGAATAAATCTAACCAAAACCTCTACATTTGAAAATTACAAAAGTCTGCTGAGGGAAATTAAAGATCTAAATAAATGGAGAGATATATCATGCTTATGGATTGGAATACTCAATAGTGTTAAACGGTTAGTTATCCCCATATTGATCTATAGATACAATGCAATTCCTATCAAAATTCCAGCAGTCTGCTTCCCCCCTCCATCCCTACCCCTCGCCACCACCCCCATAGTGTTTTGGGGCCTGCAGGTCTGTGTGAGTTATGGACGTGGGACTCTGCTCCGCAGGATGGGGTTTGTTAAAGTTGTCAAGAACAAGGCCTATTTCAAGAGCTACCAAGTGAAATTTAGAAGCCCACGAGAGGGTAAAACTGATTACTATGTTCGGAAACACTCAGTAATTCAGGATAAAAATAAGCACAACATACGCAAATACAGGACAATAGTCAGCACAGCTTATGCTCACGAACTGCCCAAGTATGGCATGGAGGTTGGCCTGATAAATTATGCTGCTGCATATGGCACTGGCCTGCTGCCTCCAGGCTTCTGAGGTTTGGCGGAGATCTATGGAGACCAAGTGGAAACAACTGGAGATGCCTACAAAGTGGAAAATATTGATGACCAGCATGCTGCCTTCACCTGCTACTTGGATGCAGGCCTGGCCAGAACTACCACTGGAAATAAAATGGGGGGGTTGGGGGGTGGGACTCTGAAGGGAGCTGTGGATGGAGGCTTGTCTATCCCTCACAGCACCAAACAATTCCCCGGGGCTGTGATTCAGAAAGCAAGGAATTCAACGCAGAAGTACATAGGAAGCACATCATGGGTGAGCACGTAGGGATTATATGCATTACCCAATGGAAGAGGATGAAGATGCTTATAAGAAACAATTTTCTTAAATTAATTTTTTCATTAAGAACAGCAAAACTCCAGACATGATGGAGGAGATGTATAAGAAAGCTCAGGCTACTATAGGAGAGAATTCAGCCTATAAGAAGATGCCTCAGAAAGAAGTTAAAAAGAATAGGTGGAACTGTCCCCAAATGTCTCTTGCCCAAAAGAAAGATCGGGTAGTTCAGAAGAAGGCAAGCATCCTCAGAGCTCAAGAGTGGGCTGCTGAAATCTAAACCGAACCACAATTTTCTATGAAGATTTTTCAGATAAAGACAATAAATTTATCTCTGTGTTTAGTTCTTGTTATTATGAAACTGTAGGAAATAACTTTAATTACAAAGTTTGGCAGTTGAAAAAATTCCAGCTTTTATACAGAAATTGACAGGTGGATTCTAAAATTTATTTGGAAATGCAAAAGACCTGGAAAAAGCCAAAGCAATTTTTAAATAAAGAAGAAGAACAACAACAAAGTTAGAGGACTTACCCTAACTGATTTCAGGACTTATTTTAAAGCCACAGTAACCAAGAGGGTTTGAGAATGCCAAAGGAATAGATTTATAGATAACAGAATAGAGAGTCAAGAAATAGACCCACTTTTATGTAGTCAACTGGTATCTCACAAAGGTGCCAAGGTAATTCAATGGAGAAAGAAAACAAAAAAATAAAAATAAATGGTGCTGGAACAACTGGTACCCACATGGAAAAAATGAGCATCAACCATTATCTCTAATTGTACATAAAAATTCAGATGAAATGTATCATAGACCTAAATGTAAAAGCTAAAAACTATAATGCATCCAGAAAAAAATAGGAGAACATTTTTATAACTTTGGATACACAAAATTCTCCTAAGACACAAAAATCACAAACATAAAAGAAAATAATGGTGCGAATATTCTCACTGTCCTGATTCTGTGATAATCAGGGTGGGCTAAACATTCGCTATATTAGAAACCATGCATGTGTCCCCAGACCTCGTTTTCCTCCCTAGGTCTGGTTTTTAGAATGCTGGTGATAAACTAAGCCTGATTTATTATATGACCATCCTGTATGGGAAAAGACTGTAACTCTAGGTATCTCTGGTCAACCTTAAGAGATATAGCAGGGGGCTATATCTGGTTGGCGTCCATCTCCCATATGGAGGGACCTGGGTTCGATCCCCGGGACCTCCTGGTAAAAATTTAAAAAATATATAGAAGGTGCGTGGGCCGCCAGGCCCTGTGCGCGGGCGCACCACCAGTTCCCGCGAGCCACACAGCAAGATGATGACATAATAGGAGAGTGACACAAGGGAGAGGCAAGATGAGACGCACCAAAAAACCAGCAACTAAGGTTGCGTGGGCAGGATGCCTCTCTCCTACATCAGAGATTCCAAGGATTGAATCCCAGTGAAGACAGGAGGAGAAGGATGAGAAGAGAGGGCAGAAAATGGACACAGAGTTGCCCAGCGAATGGACACAGAAACAGCAAAAACGGGGAGGGGAGGGGGAAGGGGTGTAAAAATGGATAAAAGTAAATAAATAAATAAATCCTTAAAAAAATAAAATAAAATAAAAAATAAAATAAAAAAAAAGAAAAGAAAAGAAAATAATGATAGATTTTTATAAAAAGTTAAAACTTTTGTTCTTGGAAAGCCACTATTAAGAAAATGAAAAGGGAGAAAATATTTTCAACATAATAGGAGACAAAGGGCTTTTATCTATCTATTTAAAGAAAATATTTTCAACATAATATGAGACAAAGGACTTTTATCTATCTATTTAAAGAACTCTTACAGCTAACTAAAAAGACAAACCTAATAAAAAATTTTGAACAGAAGCTTTACACATGAAGATATACAATGATCAACAAATACATGAAAAGATGTAGAATATCATTAGGAAAATGCAATTCAACAAACAATTATATACCACTACACCTCTAGTTGAACGGTGAAAATTTAAAATATTGACAATAACAAGTTGGAGCAACTGGAACTCTTAAACACTAATGGTGTGTGACTATAAAATGGTGCAACCACTTTGGAAAGATTTGGCAGTTTCTTAAGAAGTTAAAAATACATCTACCATTTCACTCTTAGATATTTACCCAAGAGAAGTGAAAACCTATGTCTGCACAAAGATTGGACAAGAAGGTTCAGAGAAGCTTTACTTATAAGAGCCAAAAACTGGCAAAAAATAAAAAAATAAAAAAATGTCCATCAACAGCTGAATGGATAAAACAAATTGTGGATATCCATACAATGGAATACTACTCAGCAATAAAAAGAACTTAACTGATACATAACAACATGGATGGATATCAAAATAATTACTCTAAGAGAAAGAAGCCAAATGGATTGCAAGGAACCCAAGGAAACTTATGGATGTGATTGAAATATTTGATATCTTGATTTTGTAGGTATATACATGTGTCATAACTCATCATATTGTACACTTGAAATATGTGATGTTTACTTTAGGTAAACTATACCTCAATATAGTGTTTTTTAAAAATAAGAATAAAGCAGAGAAAATTCAGATTGGGGGGAAGGGACAAGAAAGCATGCCATCTGAGAAACCAGTGAAGATTCTTGGGGAACATAATCATTGCTATCAGATATCTGGTGAGCCAGTCTCATTGCCAGGACCAGAATGAATTAGTGGAATGTGAAGTCTGCAGACTTCAAGGAGAAATGAAGAAGAACTTCCTAACCAAGAAGAATAGCATAGGAAAGTCTAGAGTTACATCACCTTGCTGTACCACCGGATTTTCCCATGAAGGAAATTAAAATGTCCAGATGGGACTGAAGAGGAATTTTCTTGTCTCTCTATCTCGTGTCTGATCTCTTTCTAGCTCTTTGGCTCAGTAACACTTACACTAAAGACAGATCATTTTGTTTCTGCTCCTTTCCAAAAACTCATATTGTAATCAATAACCACTCTGAGGTTCACATAAACAGTGGTGGCTGAAGAGAGGAAAATCCTATTGAAAGTTGTGATCTGTTGATTCCCAAACCTCATATTACATCTAACTCACACCCTTCGTCTCCTGTTCAAACTGTGTGGAGTGGGGATGCGTGGGTATAACCCTTAAGCGTTATGACAAACCATCAGAACTAAGAACTCATTCATTCATTCATTCAATAAATTTATGAGGACCTCTGATGTGCCAGAAAGCTCTCCTACCTGCTTTGAATGTGTGGGTTCTTCTCAGTTTTCTTAATATTTCAAATACTCAACCTGGCGTAGGGAGCAGGATACTCATAGGAGACACATTTAAGGATGATGAACAGAAATAAGACTTCCTGAGCTGCCAGGTGGCTTTTATGATCAGATGGTCAACATGACAATGGTAACCAGCTCAGGGAATCTGCTTCTGTTGTTAAATTCTGATTATGTTCGAAAGGTTTTTATCCTCTAAATCAAGCATTATATTAAAATGGAGACGTTTCTGGAGATTGGACCCTACGGTAGGAAGAAGAATCATTCTCTGGGACTCCAGCGACTGCAGGAACCAAGCTATTTGTTCCATCTTGTCCCTGCTCCAGCTTTTTCCTCCTTTGTGGACCTTCAATGCTCAGTAACACCTTTACCTGGTGCTGGACCAGGATGAAAAGAAATTCACTCTGCTCCGACCACCTGTTTTCCAGCCAACTGCTCTTACTGGGAGAGTGGAGGCAGCAACTAATTTGGTCAGGAGTTGTACCTGTGGATTTTTATCATCATTGATCTCACCAGCAGCAATCTGAAATGATAACAGAGAGGTGTGTTTGCATTTAACTCTTCCAAGTCACATCCTGAAAGTGCAATGGGAAACTCTGTAAGCTATACGGAAGGAAAATAATGTCTATCAGACGAAGGAGCATGAATCCTTAAAGAACAGAATAACCAGACACATGAAGAAAGTCCCCTTTCCAGCAAATCCAGATCAGACCCAGGTCTGCACTGAGATAGATTTTTAAAGTATGTTAAAGAGAAATCTGGTAAAGAAAGGGAAATGGGGAGCGTGACCATTTTAAAAGGCTGCATTGAATCTGTATGCAAGAGATCGAATCTAATATACAACACATATTCGCTGTGATTTCTAACTTGAAAATGAGTTCTTTGAACTACTCTCCCTTTGTCACTTGGTTAGTATTTTTAAAGCATATGATAGATGTCTGTTTCAATTAGGTACTGCAGAAGCCATTTTGCCAAAAGTAGAGCTCATGGAAAAATATAGTAAACTTTAAATGTTTTTTTTTTTTTTCCCCTTGTATTTTGTACCAAATTTGTTTGATAAAATCTGAACTCTGAGCTTTTCCATGTTTTTTTTGTCTTTCAATATCATGGCTTACTTTCAAAGATTGACCCAAAACTATATATAGTTTCCTTTGCAACGCACAAGGTAATAAATGAAAACTCGTGAAATTTTTAGGCTAAAAATAGTAAAGAGTAAAGTTTAAATATTTTCTCAAATGAAAGTATGCTCTAACTCAGTTGGTGAAAAGTTGATCTGAATCCTAGATCCTTTAAAATAAACTCCACATTATGACGTTCAAGGGCATTCAATATCAAATTGAAATGGATAACAAAAACATTCCATTTACATGTCTAGCCAGGACAGCTCTGAAGACTAAATAAGTCTTCAGACTTACTTTCATGGGTAATTAATATCATTTGCATGAAGACATATGCCTAAAATTAAAAGTTCTTTTTTAACTGTCAAACAATCATCATACGTTTTTTTTTTTTTTTTTTTTTTAATTATGAGAAGTTTTATGATGAACTTACTCTGGCTCAGAGTAAAGGTTGGCCCTGAAGTGCACATCTGCCTCAGAAAGCCAAACAGGTTAAGGCAAGTGTGATTAAACATTCTAGTGCAGATCTGAATCTTCATCACTAGATGCTGGCTTTTTTTTTTTTTCCTCTAACGGAGAGTGTTTCATTGTACAGCTGTTAACTATTAAATTGAACACCGTGAAAAAATTTTGTATGAATATATACTTTTATGTACATATAATTTAGAAACTTGCTCAAAATTACAGAGCAAAATAAAATGAATCCCCACATACACATCATCCAAATTCAACAATTATCTAAATTTTGCTACATTTACTTCATCTGTCCTTTTTTATCTTTATTGCTGAAATATTTTAAAACACATCTCAGGCATCATGTCATTTCACCTCTACATTCTTCAGTGCACATCTGTTTTTAAGAAAACATTTTCCTACAAAACTCCATGCTGTTATCATACCACCACCAACAAAAAAAAACCAACAATTCCTCAGTATCATCTAATACCCATCACACATCACATCTTCCTGATTGGCTCACAAGTGTCATTTTGCATCATCTGTTCACATCTGGATACAAACAAAGTCCACATATTACCTGTCCCCTTTAATCTAGAGCAGTCTGCCCTCCCCTCAGCCTTTTCAAGTCATTGACTTGTTGCAGAAACCAGGAGAACTGTCCTGGAGACTGTCCCACATTCTGGCAGCCCTTTTAACATCACTTAGCTTGTCCCTCTGTGCCTCATATTTCCTTTAAATGGAAGCTGGTTCTAGATGCTTGATTAGATTCACATGCAACTTTTTTTTGTGGCAGACAACTTCACATTCAGTGCTATGAGCTTGCTTCATATCAGGATCCCCCCAATCCCCGGATGCCCCAATTATGCTGAAGTTGATCAGTTGGTATGAGCCTGAAATTTCCATTGTCCAGTTTCCCATCAGCCTTTCATCTAATGGGTTATTCTATCAATGGCCCTTACTTGATTTCATCAATCATTTGGTGATTTCCAAATTCAATCATTTCTTCCACAATTAGGAAGGACCCTCTGTAAAGAATTACCCCTTATCAACATGGACTACTTGGTTAACCTGAAATAGTTTTTTATGCCTTTCAAGTGCAAATCTTTAGAGCTTTTCCCCTACTACATTGGGGTATCATTACAAAAATAAGTGTTTCTGTGTGTGCGTGTGCATGTGTGTATTCAGTGTGTTTATACTAATTGATCTGTTATTCTTTTTGATTCTTACTTGTCCCATTTGGGGCAATGGAGCCCATTTATGTGACCTCTGGACCTTATGATGGCCCAGTAGTCTTTGGATTTAGCAGCCACTTAGCTCATAGTGAAGAGCTCTACAATTTCCAACTACGGTTATAGGAAAGCCAAACTTATTCGCAGATAGAAATGATCCATAAGAGCATGATTATTCTTGATACCTACATCAAGAGAAATTATTGAGTGTCTACTATGTAGCAGGCATTGTGTAAGGTAGCTGGAGTTATAAGTACAGATAAAGCACATTGCCTGTTCTTAAAAGCCTTATAGATTAGAGCAACTTAACAAAGCATTAAGCATGTCAGAACTTCAGTATCAGCTGAGAAGTTTATCACAAATCATCTATTGTTTGCCATAGATAAGAGTAGGGATGTTTGCAAGTGACTTGCTTTTTAAAGAAATAAATGAAAACAGATTCAAGGTTAACCCTACACAGCCATCCTACCAGTCTCCATGCACCCCAGTATGCAGAGGACCAGAGAGTGGACCCAGGTGAAGCTCTTGGCATTGTCGGTGGCAGTGGGTCCCACGTGCACATCATTGGTCAAAGGTATCACAGCCTGAAAATAAATGCTGGTCTAGCAAGAGAAATGTGTCATCAAATAACTATACTGCCATGAGATATGTTCTCATAATGCTGTAAGAACACAGAGGAGCATGCAATTAAAACAATCACAGTGAGCAGGCTTGGAACAATGACGGATGCTTGACCAATGGAAAGAAGGAAAAGGGCACTCCAGGCAAGGGGACCAGCTTCTGCAAAGGCCTGGAGATGTGAAAATCACCTTGGCAACAGCTGTAAGTTTTGTGTGGCCTGAAAACAGGGTGTGTTCGGGAAGTAGCAGAGCAAGGCTGGTCGGTTCCAGGTGGTGAAAGCATCAAACACTGTTAACAAGGAATCTGGACTCATCACTAGGCTGGAGGGAACTGTCAAGGTTTTGAAGCAAAAGTAATGTGGTCAGATGTGTGTTTTAAAAGGAAAACTCAACGCAGGCAGGGCGGGGAAGGGGCGAGAGGGAGCAAATGGGAGAGAAAATAAAGGCAGAAAGGTAAGTTAGATAACAAAATGATGAAACGTCTTCTAAATGAAAAATGACAAGGACTAGGAGTAGCTCTTGAATCTGCCAGGTGAGGAAAAAGAAGCACAAGTGGATTCAGGAAGCTTTTTGAAGGTGAAATGTACAGGGCTGTGTGACTGAGGAAATGTGGGGAGTCAGGAAGGAGATTAAGGAATTACTCTGAGGCGTCTGAGTGTAAACAGGAAGTGGTAGAAATGCAATTCCATTTGTCATCTAGTCAAATCAGCGTGTGAATTGATTAAGAATTAATATCGGGTATATCCGTAAATAAGTGAGTTGCAAAAAATCATCTCAGTAAAGTAAACTCATCAGGATTTCCATTTACAAAAATATATGCAAGAAAACTAACATTTATAGCCTCTCCCTGTTTAAATTTTAATGTTCCATTTGTAGTGAATTATGAATGTCCAGTATGCTGGGATGCCATCCCTAGAGTCAAAGAAAATTCCCAAATTTAATATATAGGTTGCCTAGCAACCAAAGTCCCCTTGAGCTGAGAAAAACTGACTTTTTTTTTTTTCTCCAGTAAAGTCTTTCATGGATCTAAAGCAAAAGCAGGGGAAATGCTCATTAAAACCTGACCCTATGATTCAATTCAGTTTGAGCAAATTAAATTTGCCCAACCAGCAGGAGGCATCCCACCTTCTCCAAGAACCTTTTCTAAAATGTTCAGTATGGGTTAGTGCCCATTTCTCATCCTTGACTAATCCCAGCACATGATGACCTCTCCTTCCTCTAAACTCATATGTCTTCCCCAATCAGATTGATATGTCTTGGACTATGTCTTAAAATCACCTACTTATTAAAGAGACATGATCTGTAGCCAGACTTCCTGGGTTTATATGCCAGCTCTGGTTCATCCTGGTCTATGACCTTGAGCAATTCTGTAACGTCCCCATGCTTCAGTTTTCTCATTTGTAAAATGAAGACACTAATAGTACTCACCCTGAGTGTCGTGAGTATTAAATAATTCAATATATTTAAAGCACTTGACATAGTTCTGGCCACTAGTGAGCACTCGCTAACTTTTGACCGTTTTCACTGTCACATTGTTGTATCCTTGGCCACACTTGTTTACATTTGTTTTAAAAAATGAGGGATGAGTCTCTGGTTCTTCCCCCACTCTTTCTATCTTTCTGTTCCACTTTGCCCTAAAATATTCCAATGTACTTCAGAACCTCAAGACCCAAGGGAGCTCAGGAATTTGCTCCGAATTCTGCAGGTAATCAGAGGGATAAAGCAGTCAGGAAGAAAACAGTAGCGTGCCCAGGGCCTCTCTCCAGGGGTGTGAGGAATTTGCTGTCCTGTGCCCAGGAGACTGAGGATCCTTTCTCCGGGCCAGCCAGGTCACCCAAGAGTCTACACAAACAGTTACCTCTCGGATAAAATTTACTCTGAAAGAGATCCCATTAAGACACAGAAAACGAAAGTGACTCTGCTGTAAGCTGTTTGAGACCCGCCTTAAGGAAAAAGGAAAAGAACAGGGATAAGGCTGAGTCTTTGACAAACAGTCAGGTGGGGAGAAATCAGCAATAGGCCAGAAAAAAACAGGACTGTTCAGGAAGCTTTGCTGGAAAGGCCCCAGGAAGAGTCAGGCAGGGTACAGAACCTGCCTTTCAAGGCCAGCAAAGCAGGTCATGGTGGGCAAAATAATGGCCCTCCCAAGATGCCCATGTCCTAGGAATGTGTGACCTTATGTGGCAAAGGGGACTTTGCAGGTGTGATTAAGCTAAGGATCTTGAGATGGGGAAAGAGTCCTGGATTATCCGGATGGACCTAATGTTATAGGAGGCAGGAAAGTCAAGGTCAGAGAAGACGTGATGACAGCTGCAGAGGCCGAGGGATGAGGGGCCATGAGGCAAGGAATCCTAGCAGCCTCTAGAACCTGGACAGGGCAAGGATTCTCCTGCAAAATCTCCAGAAGGAAGGCAGCCCTGACAATGCATTTCAGATTTCTGACCTCCAGAACTGTACGATAATAAATGTGTGTTGTTTTAAGCCACTAAGCTGGTAATAATTTGTTCCAGCCAGCCATGGGAAAAGAATGCAGGAGTGGAAAAGGGGAGGGGAATAGAAATGAAATCTACCTACAATCTCTGGATCTGCAAGAGGAAGACACCAAGAGCAGATGTTGCAAAGCAGGAAGATTAGAGTACCACCAGCTAGGGATTGAAGGAGCTGGTAGGGGTGTTCAGAAGAGAGAGAAAGTGGAACTGATCTGAACCTGATGGGAATTTGATAAAAGACAGTGATGGCTTTAGCCAGTTAAGAGTTGCAAGAAAAGTATTAATATCATTATCATTATTCTTATTGCTGTTTTCCTTTTTGTGCAGGGAAACTGTGAGGTTTTGAACTAAATGAAAAAGATGTCTGGGTATCTTGTCTAACACACGCTTCCAGGTTATCTTAGCCTTTCATCATCACTTTTATACCACTCTATATGTTGTAGAAAATTGATAATATTGCAAGTGATTCTTGATCACAGAAATGCAAATTAGTCATGTTCAGTGGAATGTGATCATTGCCCAGTGGATGGACCCCTTTTGCATCCATTTGAAAATCTATTTTCAGTACTCCTTATTTGCCTATATATCTGTGGTTCTTGGATGTTTCCTTTGAGCAGGTTGTATCATCTTACAGGTTCCCTCTACTGATGACTTAAAATCTTCGACACATGTTCATTTTATATTTGTATGACAGTCATGATTTCATGCTTCAAAAATGTATCTTGTAATATTTTATTAGGGTAGAACTTTAGTGTGGCTAATAAAATCCAAACTTGCATGTATCTGTCTCCATTTCACCTTGGAGCTATCTTTGTTATACCAAACCGTGGGGTCACAAGATCAGGTGCCACTAGGACTGAAACTGTAGCACTCGCCAAGGAACAAGACTAACACTGAGCTTTCCCCAGGCAGAGAGACTTTGTACAGAGAGGATACTGTATGCTGGACTATAGTTGACCAAAGGCTTGATATAGGAACTGGGTCAGCAGGCAGGCAGGCCCTCTGTAGGAAGGCTCACTCATACGAATCCCTAAATCTTCATTCTACACACATACACCCGAGGTTTTCTCCCATCCTGGTGTAAAATTTGGCAAGAAAAGAAATAAAAGGTATCCAAATTGGAAACGAAGTAAAACTATCTCTGTTCGCAGATGACATGATCCTATATACATAGAAAATCCCAAAGAATGCACAAGACAGCTACTAGAACTAAAAAATGACTTCAGCAAAGTTGTGGGGTACCAGATCAACCCACACAAATCAGCTGTGTTTCTACGCACTAGCAATGAACAATCTGAAAAGGAAAGTAAGAAAATAATTCCATTTACAATAACATCTAAAGGAATAAAATATTTAGAAATAAAATTTGACGAAGGACGTGAAAGACTTGTACACTGAAAACTACGAAACACTGCTGAAAGACATTAAAGACCTAAATAAATCGAAAGACCTTCTGTGTTCATGGATTGGAAGAGTTAATATTGTTAAGATGTCAATACTACCCAAAGCAATCTACAGATTCAATGAAATTCCATCAAAATTCCAGTAGCCTCTTTTGCAGAAATGGAAAGCCAATCCTCAAATTCATAAGGAATTACAAGGGTCCCCAAATAGCCAACACAATTTTGAAAAAGAACGAAGTTGGAGGATTCACATTCCCCGATTTCAAAACTTACTACAGAACTGCAGTAACCAGGACAGTGTGGTACTGGCATAAGGAGAGACATACAGATCAATGGACTAGAACTGAGAATCCAGAGAGAGGCCCATATAGCCATGGTCAATGGAATTTTTATATGTTTTTTAAATTAGAGACATTGTGAGCTTACAAAACAATCATGCATAATGTGCAGAATTCCCATACAACACCTCTGCACCAACATTTTACATTGTTGTGGAACATTTGTTACAGATTATGAGAGAACATGATCTGTGGCAGTTTGATATTATTTATGAATTCCAAAAAAGATCATTGATTATGTTTGTAAGCTGGTCTGTTTCTCTGGGAGTGATACCCTTTGATTGTATTGAATTCAGCTGAGATGCCTTTGATTAAATTATGTTAAGATTAGGGCTTTGGTTCAGCCATGGTCATCGATGTCAGTGAGACACCAGGACTGGCCTGTGGAATGTCATGTCCCGTGGGGGACAGCAGGAGGACCTAGCTGTGGACACATAGCCTGTGGTTTGGACGTGGAGCCTTGGGGTGGAAGCGGAGCCCATGGGGTGGACTCGGAGCCTGTGGGATGGATGCAGAGCCTTGAGGTTGCTCAATGGAGGGGCTCAGGGCAGAGCAATGGAAGGGCAGGCTGCTAGGCCCGAGGTCAAAGCCAGGGGCTAGAGCAGGGTCAGTGGGCAGGCACCCCATGGGCAGCATGGATCCTTCCGGCAGGAGCAGGAGATGTGCGGCAAGTCCCCTTCGTGGCTCTGGGTTCCCATCACCTCGCTGGCACACATATGTCCCTCAGGGCAGGCACGCAGTGACAGGGGCACCCCTGCTGTCCTCCGAGCCTGGGCATGAAGGGTTGAGTCCACGTCCCCTTGGTAAGCTGATAAAACATGGAAGTAGATACACAGAGAAGGAGAACACAGGAAAATACACAGCAGTGGATAGAACTTGGTTTTGGGGATGGAGCCCCAGGGAGAGTTGAGCCATTTGCCAGATTGTTTACAGCTGACCTTGTGGAGAGGCCAGAGCAGCTGAGCCTGGAAAGAAACAAGCCCGGGGAAGAGAGACGAGCCCTATGCCAGCCTACAGCTGAGATTGGAAGAAGCTGGACCCATGGAGCCTTAAGAGGGAAGACAAGGCTGAACCCTCACAGACATCACCCACCATCTTGCTTCAACACGCGGCAACAGACTTTGGTGACGCAGGTAACTTACTCTTTATGGCCTTATGACTGTAAGCTTCTACCCTAAATAAATACCCTTTATAAAAGCCAACAGATTTCTGGTATCTTGCATCAGCACCCCTTTTGCTGACTAATACAGCCCTCATCCTATCTCCCAGTAACCTATACTCTACGTTTTAACTCTATGTATTTATTCTTTGTATTTAGTTCATATTAGTGAGTCCATACAATATTTGTCCTTTTGTGGCTGGCTTGTTTCACTCAGCATAATGTTCTCAAGGTTTATCCATGTTGTCATATGGGTCCCAATTTCATTTCTTCTTACAGCAGCATAGTATTCCATCATATGTATATACCACATTTTGTTTATCCATTTATTTGTGGATGTACACTTAGGTTTTTTCCATCTTTTGACAATTGTGAATAATGTTACTATCAACATCGGTGTGCAAATGTCTGTCTGCATCACAGTTTTCAGTTCTTCTGGATATATTCCTACTAGAGGGATTGCTAGGTCATATGGCAATTCTAGATTTAGCTTCCTGAGGAACTGCCAAACTGTCTTTCACAGAAGTTGCATATGGTCAATGGATTTTTTACAATGGTACCAAATACATACAATGGGGAAAGAATAGTCTCTTCAATGATTGGTGCTGGGAAAACTGAATATCCATATATAAAAGAATGGAGTTGAAACCCCCAACTTCCACCATACACAAAAATTAACTCAAACCAGATCAATGACCTAAATATAAAAACTAAAACCATAAAATCCTAAGATACTAATATAAGGGCAGATCTTCATGATCTTGGGTTTGGCAATGGATTCTTAGATATAATACTAAATGCATGAGCAACAAAAGAAACAATAGATAAAGTGCACTCAATCAAAATTAAAAACTTTTGTACATCAAAGAACATATCAAGAAAGTGATTGGGAAAAAATAGTTACAAATCCTATATCTGAAGAGGGCATAGTATCCAGAATATACAAAAAAACTCTTACAACTCAGCTAAAACATAAACAATCCAATTAAAAAATGGACAAAGGACTTGAACAGACATTTTTTCAAAGACTATATACAATGGTCAATGAGCATATGAAAAGATGCTCAACATCATTAATTATTATGGAAATGTGGAAATGCAAGTCAAAACCACAATGAGATACCACTTCACACACCCTAGGATGGCTATTACCAAAAGAGAAAACAAACAAAAACACAGAAAATAACAGTGTTGGCCAGGCAAGATCTGGAGAAATTGGAATCCCCATGCATTGTTGGTGGAAATGTAAAATGGCGCAGGCATTGTGGAAAGTCTTCTGGCAGTTACTCAAAAAGTTAAATATAGAATTACCATACAACCCAGCAATTCTACTCCTCAGTATACAACCATACCCAAAGAAACTGAAAACAGGAACTCAAACAGATACTTGTATGCTAATGTTCATAGCAGCCTTACTCACAATAGACAAAAGGCAGTAACAACCTAAGAGCAGATAAACAGATGTGGTACATTCACACAATAGAGTATCATTCAGTCATAAGAAGGAATGAAGTTCTCAGACAAACTGCAACATGGATGAACTTTGGAAACATTATGCTAAGTGAAATAAGCAAGGCACATAAAAGCAATACTGTATGATTTCACCTATACAAAGCATCTAGAAACAGCAAATTTGTAGAAACAGAAAATTGTTTAGAGTTACCGGGGGATGGGAGGAAGGAGGAAAGGGTAGTCGTTGCTTAGTGGGTATAGAGTGTTTGTAAACTTTGGAAATTTTTAAAGAAAATTATTTTTCAAATTCCAAAGTAATATCCATAATATTATGGGGACGGTGGACATTCTTGCTTCATTGTAAGTTTTAAAGAAAATGATTCTGTTTCTTTATCAGCTGAATAGTTGGTCCCTGATTTCAAAGAGGACTTTATTATATTAAAATTATAAAACTTTAGTTAGGGATAAGTGTTGGAATTTATTAAATCATTTCAGTACCTACTGAGATTATTTTTCTTCTCTTTTTTAAGCTATTAATGAAATATAGTGTGTCAATGAATTACTTCATGCTGAATTATTCTCACATTCTTGAAACAAGCCTCTCCTCGCGATGGGATGCAATAATTTGAATGCATATAGCTAAATCCTGTCCCCTGGTAAATCTTTTTAGACTTTTGTGCCTGCATCAGCATTTCCCAAACTGTTCAGCAAGATGTTATTAAATGTGCAATGTTTAAAAAAAAATGTTCCATTCTCCAGCTTGAGAAATGGTGGATTAAAAAAAAACAGCAGGCCTTTACCGCATGAATACTCAGAAGCTTTAACATGCTGGCATGCGGTGTGAATCTCAAGGAGATGGAGAATGTGCAGCATTTGCCAAAGTTATTTGACTATTGAACTTTTACTCCAGTACGTACATCTGTTTACATTTCCCACAACAGCGTTCTGCCCAACATCAGGTTTCTGGTTAATCAAAGAGTGAGACTTGCTTATGCTTTTTTGTTTCTGAAATACCTTTATTGAAGTTTGGATTCAGGATCATGTTTTCCTAGTAGCACAAATTTCATATACTGATTTATCCATGTTTCAGAACTGCATCTTATATAGGAGTGACTCACACCTTGAAATTTCTAAAGAATTCACCATGATTCCACCAGATGCTTCATGGGAAAGGACAGCACTTTGATAAATTTTGTAAATTCTTATTCAATCCGTACTTCCCCTGCCCTCTCCTGGCATTCCACATTTTGTAAATTTAATTTTTTTTTCAGTTAAAAAAAAATGTATTTATTTAAATATTAATACCTGATTAACATGCAAATGTGTGCTCTGTTATTTAAATATCCTTCATGGCTGTTGTCATTTACACTTTCTCAGTGCTAATTTTGTTATATCTTTTGCATTCATTCATGGAACAAAGGACCCAAAGAGCCTATTGTATAGCAGGAACCAGACATGAAAAATGGCTAAAGCATAGCTCCTGCTTTTGAGAAACTCACAGACTAGTGTGATCTATAGACACATAAACAAATAATTAAAATTCACTGTAAGAAGGGATATACTAAAGGCATGCAAACAGACTGTGAAGACAACAAGAAAGTGATCAACAGCCAGAAGGTAAGGTCTTCAAAGATTTGGGGTCTCAAAAAATGAACTAGCAGGCACATGGTAATTTAGGAAAATCCTGCAGATTATACAAGATAAGAGAGAAGTGAAAGATCACATGTGAATAAGGACGGAGTACAGAGTATATGGGCCAGAGGGAAGCAGGAGGCGAGGCTGGTAAATTAGGTTTGAGCCACAAGTTTTATTTCCTGTGGCTGCTGTAATAAATGGCCACAGATGTAGTGGTTTAAAACAGCACATCTTAATTATCTTACAGTTCTGGAGGTCAAATAACTGAAATGGGTTTCACTGGGCTGAAATCAAGGTATTAGCCAGGCCACACTCCCCCTGGAGGCTCTACGGAAGAATTTGTTTCCTTGCCTTTTCTAGCTTCTGGAAGCTGCCTGCATTGTTTGGCTAGTGGCCAATGCCTCTATCTTTAAAACCAGCAGCATAGCATTTTATAATCTCTCTCTGACTCGGACCTTGTGCTTCTGTCATCACCTCTCCTTCTCTAACTCTAACTCTCTATGCACCTCTTTTCTTTATAAGGTCCCTTGTGTTTACATTGGGTCCACCCAGATAATCCATGATAAACTCTCCATCTCAACATCCTTAACTTAACCCCATCTGCAAGGTCCCTTTTGCCATGTAAGGCAACATATTCACATGTTCTGGGGATTAGGAGGTAGACGTTATTCTGTCTGCCACAAGCCCCTCAAATGACCTGCCTAGAGTCTGGATTTCATACCGCAGATAATAAAAGGCCATGGGGGATTTTTAAGCAGGAAACTGATACATCAGATCATGATAGAGAACTCCAGTGATTAGATGAAGGGCAACAAGGAGCAGAAGCAGACTGGAGGTATTAAGATTTTATAAGACATGATGTATAAAGCAACAACAGCGGGAATAGTGAAGCAGTGTCTAACTGCTGAAACAGGACTGCCTACTTGATGACTGATTGGTTGAGGAAGGTGTGGGAAAGAGAGAAGGAAGTTTAGAAGATGATTTTGACATTTCTGTAGATCATTAAGCCATTAGCTACGATAGCAAACTCCTTAAAATTATAAAATAATTCACCAGTGAACCCATCAGGTCCAGATGCCATTGTGGAAGAATGACTGTCACTAATGGGGTAGATGGCTATGTTATTACCCAAGATCAAAACTCTCCAAGGAGGGGAAGATCTGGACAAGAGGAATTCTCCCAACCGCTCCTAACTGGTCTATTGCCTTCTCTTCCGCCGCCACGACTCTATCTTGCACAATTCTCCTTCATTCTTCCACAGCCCCACATGGTCTAGGTTAAAATCCAACTCAGTCTAAAATACAAGGCACTTCATGGTCTGACCCCTACCCAGGTCTCCAGCCAGATATCCTGCTACTCACCATATTCCAACCATCAACTTCAGCCTGGTCAAAATTACTCTACAGCTCCTATTATCTAATGCATATTGCTATGTGCCTTCATGCCTCAGCTCATACTGGCACCACCACTTGGAGTGTCTGTCTGAACTGTGACTGCACACACATGCTCATCTTTTGAATCTTTGTCCTCTGGGCATTCATTTCTGGTCCTCCCAGATAGAACGACCACTGCCTTCTCCATATCAGTGAACTAGATACAAGCTTCCATTTTTTAAAAATGCAAGCTTATGCTTTGTCCTCGCAATTCTCCCTCAGCTGGAAAACACTCCCTCTAACAGAAAATAAACATTTTGAAATCCAGAACAATATCATATTCATCATGTCATTCTTGGTGGCTAGCAAAACACCTAGGATTGCCTAGTCACTGAAAATAAATCTTTGATGAATGAATAAATCAACCAATGAAGAAGGATGAATAATAAACAGAAGTCATTTAAGTTGTAAGATGTCATATTTAGTCCATCGACCGATGGATAAACAAAATATGTCATATCCATACAATGGAATATCAAATAATATTCCATAATTCAAATAATATTTGGCAATAAAACGGAATGAAGTCCTGATCCATGCTGCAACATAGAAGAACCTTGAAAACATGCTAAGTGAAAGAAGCCAGTCACAAAAGATCACATATAGTATGATGCCATTTATATGAAATGTCCAGAATATGCAAGTCTATACAGACAGAAAGCAGATTAGTGGTTGCCAAGGGCTGGGAAAGCAGGAAATGGGGAGTGACTGCTTAGTGGGTACTGGGTTTCCATGTGAGATGATGAAAACATTTGGAAACTCGATAGCAGTGATGGTTGCACAACTATGTGAGTATACTAAAAGCCACGACCTGTACACTTTAAATTGGTGAACTATATGCTATGAGAATTACATCTCAATAAAGCTGTTACCCCCAAAAAAGTTGTTACGTTCAGACTCAAATATAATCCATCAATGAGTTGAGAAAAGAAGAGCCAGAACCTCCCTGAGAGATAGATCCAATTTTCTGGATATTCATCCAGACAGAAAGGGAGGGACAAGAAAGTGAATAAGAGGTAACATATAGATGCTTACTAGATGGATCCACTATCCTAAGCACCTGATCTGCAACTTCTCGGTTAATCTCTAGGAATTAGATATTTTTATTCCTATTTATCAGATGAGAAAACCGAGGCACAGACAATTCAATTATTTGCCTAAAGATGTAGAATTAATAAGGGGGTGAATCCAGGACTTGAACCTAAGCAGACTACATGCTCTTGATCACGTTGCTTTGTTTGTACATTTGGTGGGTAAGTTGGGGGGCTTTCTTTTCATTTGGGGGGAAAGGAGTATTCTTTTAAAAGTTCTTTAGTTGAATGAATTGCTTATTTTCTTTAATAATGAAATCACTTAAATCCATGAAATTACCTCTAGGTAATTTTTTAGTGAACATTTATTTGCCAGATGTCATTTGGCTCGCCTTCATTTTTTATTGTCTAAATAATTTGTTAACCTATATTTGATTTCCTTTGGTTTGTTTTTCATTGTCAAATGGTAAGTTTGCTTCTTTAGACTTGTGTTATGTTATGGCCAGAGAATGTGGCTTGCACGGTTTCTACATTTAGGGATTTAATAAACTTTGTGGTCTAATGGATTCTTGAAAAGAAGATTCACTCTTTATAGAGGAAGTGCCAAGTACTCCCCCTGATGTGACAAGTATGTTTTGTTGTTTAAAAACTTTCAAAAAAGGAAATTCTAATTTCTTCTTAAATTATTTTTAAAATAGCAATGGCCTTCTCAGGAATACATTCTTAATGGAAGCAACACAGAAGTTGAAGGAGGAAGACGATGTCTGAGTAAATCAAAGGCCAGGATGAACCCAGCCGTCTGTAATCAGATATTTCAATACTAGCAAAGCTTTTCACTTCGGCATGATGAATGGCCATAAAAAGATATAAACCTTCATGTAAAAGACTTGGCTTCCTCTGCTTTTACATAATCGATTTGACATTTGAATTTTGGCAAAGGATCACAGGTACCTTGCTTTATTTATTACCTGAGATTAGATTAAAAACATCACTGTTATCAAACCACACTGGGCTTTTTCCAAAAATAATGTGCAATTTTTCAAGCAAGGATCACTTTGTCCTGACAACAAAGCCTCTAGAAGAGGATCTCCAAGTATATTCTACGAAGAAACCATTCGCCACCCACCCCTCCTACCCTCTCCTCTTTCTTCCCTGCCTGCTACTTCCTCCCCTTAAAATAGCCCACTCCCACCCATTCTGCCTTCCACTAACTGCTACATTTATAGCATGGGACCAACCTAAAAACAAAACAAAACAAAAAATGAGTCACAAACTAATCCATCTTTAGCATTGGGCCACAGAAAAGAATACAAGTCCTCAAGTACTGCTTTGTTGTTTTCCCACTATAGAGTCAGTACTGAAAGCAGATAGGTGCTCTGAGACCTTGTGCTTGCTTCTTCATTCAGGCAGGCAGATTTTTATCACCTGAGGAACCTGAGCGGCTTTGCAATCAGAAGAAGGCATCCAGGTCATCAAGCCCTTACGAGTCCCTACAGAGAACTTTGTGCCCTCAAAGACATCCCAAGAAAGTTCTTTACAGAACCATCCAAAGAATAAGAAAATAGAGGCTTAAAATGGTGGCTTCTCAAGCCCACTCTCTCCCAGCTTCCCATGAAAGGGGAAAAAAAAGATGGAAACTCACCTCACCCTCAAAAACTTAGCCGATGGTCAAGTCTAGATGGAATCTCCTCACCTCACCCCAAATTATAAGGCTTGTTTGACAAAAACCAACCCAGGCCTGGCTTTGTGGCACCCACTGGCTCTGCCTCATGAGACCTGGGAAGGTTAGCGAGACACTTCAGCTGACCTCTACTATCCAACCTCAGTCTTCAGAGAGCTGAAAACTGGGCTGCCAAGGTGGACTTGGAAGCATTCAGGGCACTCTTCTCCCCCAGTTCCCCATTCCTAGGCCCTTTCCCACCACACCTCATTGTCTTTCTTCGTGCATTCTGATATTCAGATAAATCAGCCCCCCAAAAAGCCAAATGAATAGGAAATGGAGAGAGTGGGAGGGAGTGGCAGTGACACCAATGACACGTTTGAGGCAGTACACATGGTGACTTGGTGCTTAAGAGCCCAGACTCTGGAGCCAGAATGCCTGATGAATTCTGGCCTCACTACCTACTAGGTGTGCAACCATTGGCAAGTACTTAACCTCTCTGTGACTTATTCCTATCTGTAAAATGGAAATCACAATAGTGCCTACCTCATATTTTAAAACATGCCAAGTCCTCAGAGCTCTGCTTGGTCAGAGTAGGCACTCAGTAGGTGTATTATTTCTAGGTTTCAATCAGTTAACAAATACTATCTCATATTATCTCATTTAATCGTCACAAAAAATGTTTTGAGTTCCGTTGCACAGATGAACAAACTGAGGCTCAGAGAAGCTGTCACTAGACTAAGGTAATGGAGCTAGTAAGGGTGAAACTGGGGCTTGAATTGAAGCTCAACATTGAACCCTGGGCTCTTTACCAATCAATGCACCATGCACCCTGAGCGGTGTGGGCTCCGTGGGTAAAGGACCACATGTGAGGGCAAGAAAACACCAACCTGGGTAGCAGCCTACAGAGCTGATGATAGTTTTTCAAGTGCTCCATTAGTCTGAGCAGGAGAGAACCAGGCAGTGGGGGCAGGGTAAAATGTCACCACATCAAAGCAGTAGCTGTACTCATTGAAAGCCACATAGGACCTGGGACCTAAATTAGGAGCATCGCACATCAAATTCCCCTCCCGCCTCAGAAGGACAGCTGACCACCACCCAAGGAGACAGAGGGCACAGTCCAGAGCAATACACATACCTCGTCGGTTGACAAGATCTACTGCTGCACAGGAATGACTTTGAAGCAGGAAGTGAAAATTGACCTGGAGGTCTTTAAAAATAGTTCAGAACAATGTCCTAAAGGCTCAGTGGAAGAGTATGTCCCAAGAGAGTACGAGGACAGCTGGAATTCATGAAACAGGAGTAAAACTAGGGTGAGACATCGGTCTCAGAAAAAGAGAAAGCAGAAGGCCATGGAAAGGGATACAGGTAATGCAAGAATTGCAAGAAATCCAAAGGCATTTAAATATCTCCCCAGACATGAGGCAAACCTGATACAGGAGAAAAACCAAATCAGCCATGTTTAGGTACCCTGGAGAAGTTCCCCAAGAAGGATAAACAAAGGAAAGTAATGAGAATGATGGACATGTGAAATCAATTTAAAATCCCCAATACAAAAATCATTGGTTTTTTCTAAAGAGTTGTTTCTAAAGAACAAAACCAACAAATAAATGAAAAAGAAATAGAAAATGTGTTTCCATGACTCTTAGAAAAATCATGTTTTACAAAAAGAGATCCTCACATAGACATATCCTGGCAAATATTTGTTGAACCACAGGAAAAAAATTAAAACTCTTTAAGGATCTGGGAATTTAAGTTACCTAAAAAAAGAACAAAAATCAGATTGACCTTGGCAATAGAAAGTCTTAGAAGACACTGGAACACCATCTACACAACTGCAGGGAAGAAATGATTTAAGATTATGAAAATGCACTTGTGTGGTCTGACATCTGTGAAGACAACTAAAAGGGAACAGGATCTGAGAATACAAACCTCCTATTGCCATTTTTAAAAAATCACTTTAAATTTATGCCAAACAATGAGTAGGTCATGCTCTAAATGGACTGGTTGGTCTTTCCTTAATTGATTTAGTCCCCAAACTCTAGCATCCAGGTGGATTGGATTGTCAGGATGCTTCTAGGGTAGGCGGAGAGGAGGCTCCTGGGGGGTGGGGGGTGTCTGGGTCAAGTTCACTTGTCCTAAGATTTTTTTTCCCTTCTCTGCTCTCTTGCCAGGACCAGGTACCATGATTCTTGGATCACATCCTGCATATTATAGTTTACACCAAGTTTTAGGGCCACTTAAAACACTAACTGGTAATTCTCACTTTCACTCTAATTAGCAAGAGCTAAATTATTTACACTGTTGGACACTATATAAGAATTAATATACAAAGAGCTTTATTTTTCTATCCCCAAAGCATAGCAATAGAAAACAACTTAAAAGGCATTTTCATTGCCAAGCAACCTGAGGACTGATTTTCTATTGCTTTGTTATTTAATAACATTTTTTTTCTAAATTACTTTTGTAATACAGAAAAGGCCAGTGGAAAGAAAAAAAAAAAATCACCCATAATCCCAATGCCCAAAGGGAAACACTGCTCACAGATTCGTATTGTTCATGCATATCCTTCACATAAGAATACTGTTTTCATATTAATGGTATTTAATGGTATACAATTTGTAGTTTGCTCTGTTCACATGTCACATGATTTTTTAAATTCCCATATCAAAAAAATTCTTCAACAATACCATTTAGCGGCTATGAACACCCCATCCCACATAAACCATGACTGACTCAACCAATCCCTGATCACTGGACATTTACTTTGGACATCATAGGAATTATTCATTATACTATGCAGTGTGGAAATTAAAAGTTTGGATTCTGCAGCAAAATTCCCTGAGATCAAATCCCCATTCCACCAGTTATTAGCCATGCAGTGTTGGGCAAAGTCTTTACAGACAATCTGCAGCTGTTTTCTCTTAAGCATAGAAGGGGATATAACAGTACTGAACTCATTGAGTTGTGTGCATTAAATGAATTGATATATATATAAGGACTTCGAAGACTCCCTGCAACATGGAAACACGCACTGCATTTAGCTGGTTTCCAATTCTTTGCTATGAACATTGTGGGATGAGCATCCTTCTATGTGTAACTTGTTTTTCCTGAACCTCTGCAATTGTTTCGAAGATTAAATTCTCAGAAATGGAATTGCTACATCCAGAGACAATTTGCATTTTTAAACTTTTGTGCATATTGTCTAATTTCACACCACAAAGTGATACAATTTTATAATCCCACCAACAAGAATGAAAATGCCTGTTTTCACACAGCTTTCTCAACATTAGATAGCTACTCCCAACCCTCCAACTCTAACAAGATAATTGACGAAAAGTAACATTTTCTCACTTTTTTTTTTTTTTTTGCATTTCTGTTACCAATAAAGCTGACCTTTTTTTTTTTTCCTTACAGGATTATTTTGATTTTTTCTTTTGTGCAAAACCTGTCCACTTTCAGTGACCACTTTTTGTTAGGAGTATTCTTCTTTTTTCTACTGATTGCCAAAAATAACCCAACTATTATGTGTTAAGAATAAACATTTAAAATATATATTGAAAGTATTTTTCTCAGTTTGCCATTAGCCTTGCAGTTTTGTTTATAATGTTTTGATTTATAAAAATGCTTTAAATTTCATAACATTAAATCTATCCATTTTTTTCCTTTACAATTTATGATTTTGGGGTTACAGTTGAAAAAGCAATCCCAAGTCCAAGTTTATATGTATTTCATTTACATTGTCATCTCTAATAATTCTTTGTGATTTCTTATTTTACTTTTGACTCTTGAATCCAAGTCTATTTTACTTTATGCTTTAGCATGAAAAAAGAAACTAACTTAATTTTCCTTGCAAATATTAACAAAATTTCCCAGCCACATTTACTGAATCCTTTCCTCACCAATCTGGTGACTATATAACTCAAATATATCCATGGCTTCTTTATTCTGTTATATTGCTCTCCTTATTCTGACACTAGCACCACTATTAATTATTATGGTTTTAAAGTAAATTCTAATATCTGGAAGAGCAAGTGCCCACTTGCCATTTTGTTTTGTTTTGGTTTGGTTTTTTTAATGACTTTTTGGCTCTTCTCAGCAATTTATTCTTCAGATGAACTTTAGAAAATCTCTGTCACATTCCCCCCCAAAAAAGTCTGGTGGGAATTTTGTAGCTGTTGTTCTATTTGAAACACATCAGCTGTTATTCTATTTGTTTTGGACTCTCTTGAAAAATATAAATTATCCATATGTTGGATCTTCACTGTCTGCCCTCTGTATTTAGAACTTTTCAAATAACTTTCAAACGTCCTCTACATTCTAGGGTTTTTCTCAAACTCATCTTTCACATCACTGAATAGATTCACTATAGTATTAATTCTTCTTAATGTTTCTACTTCTATATACAGCCTTACCACTTCATAACTTCCCCATATTCTCTTTTCAATTTTGCCAAACTAATTTTCATCATAGTCCATTGCCTTATCCTATAAGCATCTCTTTATTACATTTTGTCTCTTGTTCTAGAGCCCATAGTTTCTTAAGTTTCCTTAAAATTAGAGCAGCTGCTGACTAAAATTTCTGTTTTTGAAGAAAAATCTTCTTTGGAAAATATGCTTTTTCTCTAATTCGTACAGGATGTGTTTCTCTCCTTTTATGTTGCCAATTTGTTTATATGTCCCAAATTGAGGATTTCATTGTTTCTTCTTATTCAGCCTTCAACGAGAGTGAGACTAGATTTAGCCTTTGGTATTTTTCTCCCCTGATCACCTGGAAGTTGGAAAGTCCACATCGTTGGAATTCATTTGGAATGACCTAGCACCTTGGATTTTTATAAGAAATAAAGACTAGTCATCTACCCAAATGTAAACATCATCTGTCATGGAGCTGGTGAAAAGCTGTTGAAACAGTTCATATATCATCTGTGATGGTTAAGCTAATGTGTCAATTCAGACAGGTAATTGTGTCCACTTGTTTGGTCAAGCAAGCACTGGGCTAATTGTAATACAAGGACATTTATGGGCCTTAGTCATCAGAGTTCATTGCATAGATGGCTGATTATATCTACGATCCACCAAGGAGAAGGCCGTCAGCAATGAGTGACGTTTTATCCAAACAGTTGAATGCCTTAAAAGGGGAAGTGATTTCAGCATTCAGAGAGTATTTCTAGCTCGACTTCGGACAGCCAGCGTCTCCTGGGAACTCATCAAGGACCTTCATGGGAGCTCCTGGTTTGCAGCCTGCCTGCAGAATTTGGACCTGTGCATCCCCCCAGTCACGTGAGAGAATTTTATAAAATCTCATACTATTTACAGATATCTCCCATAGATTGTTTCCCTAGGGCAGGGGTTCTTAACCTTTTTTTCCCATGGACCACTTTGCCAGTCAGGTGAAAACCACAGACCCCTTACTAGGTCCACACTATACTGTGTATTACTTAATAAATATATCACACCTGCACCAACACGTCCCCACAAGAACGTTTTTATGAATTTCAGTTCAAGCTCATTGACCCCTCGTTAAGAACCCCTGCCTGAGAGAACCCTGGCTAATATACCTTCTCTAATTTCAATATATATGCTATCGTATTAAATTTTTAAATAGGCCCAAAAGAAAAAAGACTCTAAGGAACGACTCAAAGTGTGGATAAAATCTGAACTTTGACCACGGCTAGCGAGGACTTGCATGATCCGGGCCTCTCCAGTGTTTTCTCCTCCCACGGTGTCCCCCATTCGCTAAGCCCCAACTGCTCTGGTTTTCAGTCTATTTTCAGGCATACCAACTTTCTTTCTGTCTTGTGTTCAAAGGACTGCTCTGCCCCTGGATATTCCCATGGCAGGAAACTTCTTGTTTGCCAAGTCTCCCCTCAAATATCCCTCCTCTGTACACTCTAAGGCCTCCTCTACTATGTCATTCTTATCCCACCAGCCTATTTTCTTCATTACATTTACCAGTAGCTAAAATCATCTTGTTTACTTGCTATTTTATATATATGCCTCTCCCTCTCAAAACTAAGCCATGGAAGAGCAGGGCCTTTTCCTGTCTTCTCATCGCTGTATCCTCACAATGTAGAAGAGTCTCATGTAAATAGCAGATGTGCAACAACTGTTTGTTGAGTGAATCGTTGTTATATATGAGCAGTGGGATTCTGGGTAATTTTTTTTCTTCATATTTTGCCATGAATATATATTACTTTTATCATCAAAAAAAAAAAAAAAAAAACAGTAGATTTTAAAACCATCTACACAATTTTACATGTAATACTCATTGTTAAAGTTTTTAGCTGTAAATCTTTTTTTACAAAATCTTTGTAGAACTCTAATATATAAAAAAGATGAAAGCGGTATATTTATTTATTTATCAACTTATTTTAAAGTTCAGATCACAACATGAGCTTCTTATGAAATCAACCAAGAAAACAATGAGTCTATTTTAATGAAAGCCTAAATGTTAAACTGAGGCGTATGAATGAAAGTTTCCATCTAGCAACAGTCTCAGATGACACTTACTTAGAATTTAAATTCATTTAGTGTTGAGAAAAATACCTGGCTCACACAGATGGGTAATTGCAAATGGTAACAGTTTTTAAATACCACCTGCTCTTATGATATTCTTAAATTAAACAGGGATTACAGGAGAAAAGTTATTTTTAGGCTTATATGCTCACATGTTAACCAAGCTACACAAATGTTCACATTGGTGAATCTCTAATAAATTTGGTTTAAAAGCAGTTGACAGTGTGTTATTTTTATTATAGTTCCAAATAGATTAGAATATATATAATACTTCATTTTAATAAAACACATAATCAGTGATGTATAGCCATAGAAGACCACAGTTTCACAGAAAATGCTTTGAAACCACAGGAATATACCTTCCTACTGGCAAATGTGCAAAAGTTAATATGCAGATTAAAAAGAGTTGATTAAAATGTACCAATAAGCAAACTGTGGTTTTTAACTGGGTGGTGGAATGTTTGGATACCTTCATTCCTTCTCTTTGTGTTTCTGCATTTTCCAGGGACTTTTTGATGGGCATGCATTAATTTGTAACACTGTCCTATCTCATAACAGAATCAATTTTTCTTTAAGGAGGTACCGGGGATCGAACCCAGGACCTTGTGCATGGGAAGCAGGCACTCAACCACTTGAGCTATACCTGTTCCCCAGGCATGCATTAATTGGTAATGAGAGAAGCTATTCTTAAAAAAGCCAAAGGGCATGCACAATATGGGCAAATCTCACAAACATAATGTTGAGCTAAAGAAACCAGACAGAATGGGCCATCTGGTTCCTTTTACATAAAATGCCAACCAGGAGAAGAGAATACACAGCGTGAGAAGTAAAGGCAGTAGGTTCCCACGGGGAGGGGACCAGAAGGTGTCACAATCCAAGCTCTGGAATTCTGGGCATGTTCTGCTGCCTTTTTTTTTTTTTTTTTTTTTTTCCTTTTTATGATTCCGTGGATTATCACAGATCTGGGCAACCATCACACATGCACAGATCTGTGCAACCATCACCAGAGTCAATTCCAGAACATTTTTATCACCTTGAAAAGAAACCCCATACCCTTTAGCTAGTGCCCTTCTACTCCCCACCACCCTGCCCCCTGCCTTAAGCAGCCTCTAGCCTAGTTTCTAGCTCTATAGATTTGCCAATTTTGAACAGGTCCTATAAATGGGATGCTACAATATGGTCTCTTGCGACCGGCTTCTTTCACTTAGCTCCATATTTTCTAGGGTCACAGGATGACTTGACCCTAGTGCTGATGACACCATTTTGTGAAAATTCACTGAGCTGTACCTTGTGCTTTATGCGCTTTTCCATAGTATGGGATACTTCAATAAAAATGCTAAACAATAAAAATTCAAAACGAAACCATCTGAAGGTGTAATGGCGGTGTTCCCAGGCCCCCGTTTCTGAAGATGCTCCCTCTCCTCCATGTCTCCCTCCCTGGGCCCCTCCCCGGCACCCTCCTCCCGCAGGAGTGACAGCTGTGAGCACGCGAAGTTGGCTGCCCTCATCCCACCCCACATCCCCTTGTGGCCTGTCCCTGCCTCTCCCAGGCCTGAAAAAGCCAGTGGTGCACGCTGGCAGTCCCGTTTGTCCTGGTCTCCCCTACCCCTGTAAAACTTCTGTCGCCTGGGAGTGTTGCTGAATGTAAAAAATAAATTATTTTGTGTGGAGATTTTTATGCTGTCAGAGTAATCTTACTAAAATGACAACTGGATAGTTACAACTTTCCTAAGCCTCCGTATTGCTAGCAAAATCAACTCGGACTCCCTCTAGCCTAACCCTCAAAACTGTCCTGGACCTGACCCTCTTCTACCCCTCCAGGCCACCATCTCACCCACCCTACTCCAGGCAAGCTGAACCCCGGAGAGTTCCCCAAAGCCCTTCCACCGTCTTGCACAGCCTTGTTTTTGCTGACACTGTTCCATCTGTCTAAAATGCCCTTCCCTCCCCAGCCCGTCCCTGACCTACTCCTAATTTCCACGGCAGGCAGTGCTGACCAGCGCCTCATTTATGCCCTAACAGGCCCCATTTTCCATTTTATGACAGAGGCTGTGTGGAACACTGTCCCTTCTCCTGACCTTGGACAAGTTTACTGAAATCCCATACCTCTTTTTTATCCTATCAATAAAATGATAATAATAGAAACGTCTCAAGTCTGTAGCAAGACTTAAATTACATAACACACCTAAAGCATGTAAACAGTGCCCGGTACATCAAAAATGCTCAATAAATGTTACCAGCTATTATAGAACATCATCAGATGTGCCCCTGCTTCTAAACCGTGAGCCCCTCTGCGCACCATCCAATTCATCTGAGCTGCTCGCTGATGATGTGATGTCTTGTAATGGTACCATGCCCCACTTTGGGGAGAGGCTTGGGTTTGAATTTGGCCCCCAATTAGCAGGGCCAATTTCCACATCTCTAAAATGGAAAGAGGATTGAAGAAGAAAATGATAGAAAGCGAGTGACACATTTTCCCCCACATGAAAGGCAAAATATATTGCTTTATATATAATTTAATACCTGACTCATAATAGATGTTTGATAAATAATCTGTTTTGTGGTTCCCAGACATCTGATTGTTTTACATTTACACGTCGGAACCTTTTCTTTCTTAAATCCTTTGGTGGGGGTGGGGGTGGAGACGTGAGCACGGGAAGGCCTCGGCTGTATGAATTGAGGAGTGCTCCAGCCCTCACCCAACTCTGCCAAAATGCCTTCCTCATCTTCGGGCCAGCACCGGGATGAAGATGCTGAAGACTTATCTTAATGCAACAATATCATTCCTGAAGGCGGTAGTGCATGAACCAGCTAATAGCTAGGGTGCAAAACCCCTTAACACAAAACTGTTTGTGGATCATCCTCAGCATAAAGAAAATCTCTGAATGAAGCTTTTGGCTGGGAAGCCAGAAAAATTAAGCTTTGACAGGACAGCCTGAGAAAGCCTTGTACCTTCTCCAAGTACTGCCTTCAATAGGTGCCCTTTCACAGAGAACATGTGATAAACCAGTTGATTAATTTCTGAAGGGAATGAAAGCCACATTCAGGAAATGGGGCGGTGTCAGCAGAAACCTTTTAACCACTAGGACATGTTCTATCATGCTTTGTTATTGTAATTATTAAGGCCTGTTGTGTCTAATTAAAAATAACTAAAATTTAACACTTCCTTGTTCTCCAGCCCTTGCAAGCTGGCCTGGATAGTCACTCTCACCTCACACTCGGAGAAGGTCATGTGGCAATCCTTTGAGATAAGGAAATTTCTGGATCATTTGCCTTATCCTGAGCCCTCTGAACAAAACCTGAGGCAAAAATTTATAGGGCAGAAAAGGCAAATCTACAGGAGCAGAAAGCAGATTAGCAACTGCCTGAGGCAGGGGGTAGGAACAGGGGATCACTGCAGGTGGGCCCCAGGGCTTTTTTAGGGGGTGAGGGAGGAGTTCTGAAATTGGATTCTGGTGACAGTTGCACAATGCTGTAAATTCACTAAAGTCATTGAATTGCCTACTTTAAAAAGTAAAGCTTATGAGCTTTATTGGGGAACACAATCCCAGGGAAGCCAAAGTGAAGGTGAAGGGAGTGAGGCAAGGGAGGGGGTACGGCAGCTGTGAGAGAGAATGCATCCCCATGCTGGCCTCAGTTGCACAAGCTGGCTGCCTGCTCCCCTGACATCTTGAAGGTACTCTGTCTCAGAGCTGTGTGGTCCAGGCAGGGAGGGAGAAGAACGTAGCCACCAGCTCCAGGCCCCCATTGGCCAAAATCGCCCCCAAGGGCATGAACTCCCTTGTCGGTTTGGGTTCCACATGTGCACAGAGAAAAATGGCATTTCTTGCCTGTGATAGTTTGATGTTGGATGGACCTCAGAAAATTATGTCCTTGGAGCTAATCCGTTCCTGTGCATGTGAACCTATCATAAGCAGGATTTTTTTATTAGATTACTTCAGTAAGGCATAACCCAAGGTGGGGCTTAATCATCTTATTGGAGTCCTTTATAAAATGGGATGGATATGGAGAGAGACACAGAGAGAAGCCCCCTGAAGCTAAGAGAGAGAGCCACAAGGCCGGAAACTGTAAGCAACGAAACCCCGGAGAGAAAGGACAGATAAGAGTTCACCATGTGCCTTGCGTGATGGTTAGCCAGGTAATGGGCAAGCAAGCAATTGTAATACAAGGCTAATTGTAATACAAGGGCACTTCATGGGCTTAATCACCAGTGAATTGACTGCATAGATGGCAGGTTGCATCTACAAGCATCTGAGGAGAGTGCTGTCAGCAATGAGTGACGTCTCATCCAATCAGTTGAAGGCCTTAACAAGGTGACGATGATGGACAACGACCATCCCAAGGAACAGAGAGAGTCTGCAACTGTAAGCGAGAAAGTTCCATCCATCTGCCCCACGGGATCTAAGTCCCCTCTCAATTAGAGGCAGAATGGGCATCACCATCCCCAAATCTTCAAGATTGGGGAATGAAGGATAGACTAAAGTAGACTAACTATTATTCTACTATAGACTTACTGTTATTCTAGCAGTGGAAGAACTTTTATCATTGATGTGGAAGCAGCGGCCACCAGGGGTTCTGAGGGGAGGGAGGGGGAAAAAGAGGTGTAATATGGGGCATTTTGGGGGCATTGGAATTGTCCTGCATGACATTGCAATGATAGATACAGGCCCATTATATATTTTGTCATAACTTACAAAATTGTGTGGGACAGGGTGTAAACTATAATGTAAACTATTATCCACACTTAGTGGCAATGCTCCAACATGTGTTCATCAATTGTAACAAATGTTACCACACTAACGAAGGATGTTGTTAATGTGGGAAAGTGTGGGAGGGGGAGGGAGGGGGGCATATGGGAACCCCCTATATTTTCTATGTAACATTTGTATAATCTAAAGTTTCTTTAAAATAAATAACTTTTTAAAAGGGAGAAGTGATTTCAGCATTCAGAGAGAGAATTCCCTTCTCTACTTCGAACACCCAGCGTCCCCTGGGGAACTCATCAAGAACCTATATCGGAGCCCCTAGTTGGCAGCCTGCCCTGTGGAATTTGGACTTGTGCATCCCCACAGTCACATGAGACAATTTTGTAAAATCTCATACTATTTAAAGATTTCTCCTGACAGTTCTGTTTCCCAAGAGAACCCTGACTAATAAATACACCATGTGACAGAGGGGGCCAGAATTGCCAGCAGTCAGTCTTTGGGGAGAAAGCATCACCTGATGGAGCCTTAATTTGGACATTTCCACAGCCTCCAAACTGTAAGTGTGCAACCTAATAAATCCCTGTTGTAGAAGCCAACCCATTTCTGGTTATTGCTTTCGGCAGCTTCTAGCAAACTAAAGTGGCAGCAGAGACTGAAGCGAGGTGGCTATTTGCTCAGCATCTAGAAACGGCTCCCACACTGGGGCCTTGATCTAGAGAAGCTGAGGAGGTAGCCGCGACTTCACGCCACGATCACAGGAGCAGCGCACGGCCTCGCCGGGGCTTCCAGGTTGGAGGCGAGTGCCAAGCGTGGCGTGGTGCACAAACTGAGCCTTGCCCACTCTGCGAAGCCTCCAAGTCAGTCACCTTTATAGATGCCTGCCCCAAACAGAAATGACACCCTTTGCTTACACTTCTCTCAAACATTAAAGTCAGGGGCACTGAAGCCCCAACGTACATCACATTTGTCCCATAAGACTCTGAAAGACCCCAAACCAAGGACAACTCCAAAAGTAGCCGCTGCCTTGCTGTGGCAGCCATGGAGGCCCACCGCTAGGATCTGTGTCCAGGAAAGAGCTTCCCGCTGTGGCGGCACCTTCGAGATCTGCCTCAGCTTTGGAGCTCTCCCCACGCAGCCCCCAGCCAATGACTGAGCATGACTGGGCCTGGCCATTTCCACCCAGTGTGGGACTCCTCCCATGGGCAGTCTTTGCTCTGGAATACCTCATTGCTTTGGACAAGACTTTCTCAGGTCTGCTTCAATGCTCTGAGGCTCTCTCAACCCAATCCTGCTCCCAGCTCCTTATGTTTCACAGTCATTCTTATCTGCCCCAATAAACCTGGCACATTCCACTTCAGCATCTGCTTCCAGGAAGACCCAACTGTCAACCTTGGTGACCTTAAAAGTACTGTGGCTCTCCCTTTCTATGCACACCCCAAACTCAAACCAGCAATTGGTCACACACCAGCCTCTGAAGCAAGGGTTTTCTTCTGGGGTTTATGAAACCCAAGGAGGCACATTTCATGGGGAACCCAGTGGAAGAGTCTGGAGGCTTTCAGTGGCAGGAGCAAACTCATTCTTTTAGGCCAAATTTTTGAGAAGGCCCAGAGGTATGTGTTAGTTTCCTATTGCTGCTATAACAAAATACTACAAGCTTAGGTGGCTTTAAACAACACAAATGTATCATCTTACAGTTCTGGAGGTTAAAAGTACAAAATGGGTTTCACTGGATTAAAATCAAGGTGTCAGCAGGGCTGTGTTCCTTTCCGGAGGCTCTAGGGGAGAATCTGTTGCCTTGCCTTTTCCAGCTTCTAGAGGCTGCAGGCTGCCCCGAATCCCATGGCTCATAGCCCCTCCCATCTTCAAAGTTGGCAACGGCCACCCTGCATTATGCTGATACTGACTCTCCTGCCTCCCTCTTTCATTTATAAAGACCCTTGTGATTCCTTTGGGCCCACCTGGGTAAACCAGGATCATCCATTTATCTTCAGGTTCAGTTTATAAGCACCCTTAATTCCCCCTTCCACGTAGCACTATGTCCAGGGAGTAGGGCATAGACATCTTTGGGGGGCATTATTCTGCCTACTGCAGGGCACCTCCAAAGTGGATAGTGCCTTGACCTTGGGGGGTAAGGCAGGGTCAGCATGGAGCCCAGGGGGGCAAGGCATGGAGGGAGGCGCCTCTAATCTTCACTTCACTTTCCTTCCCCCTCACCTGTCTTCTCTCTCCTGAGGTCTGACATCAGATGGAGCTGGGGATAACCTCTGTTTCTGGACAATGAGCACAAATCTTGGGCCAGGTGTACCCCTGATCCCAGGGTAAAGCTGGGAAAGGTGGCCAAGTGGTGGCTCCCTCTGAGCTCTTTCTCCGAAAGACTCACCGTCTCAGCATTTGTAAAGCAATGGATGAATGTGACAAGATGTCAGAAGAAACAGTGAGGAAGCAACAAAGGACTCAGAGGGGTGGCAGAAAATGCCTTTTGGGGGTGTTTTGCTTCCCTACTGACCAAGGTGCAAACCTTGCTCCACCTCCAGACTCCCCCTAAGTCTGTACCCCACTCTTCTGTTGGATGTGTCTACATGGGCAAGGTAGTTCCAGGAGATCAAACATGGCACAGAGTAGGAAAGCAGAGAGCCCCAGTGAGTAACAGAATCTACAAGCCACAGGGTGGCGGTGGGTCTGGGACTGGCATCCTGCCCTTGGTAGTATGACTAACACCAGCCCCAAACTTTATTATAGAAAATGACTCTATAAAGCACTTGTCCATGCCAATAAAGCTCTGTCCCTGGCCCTGACATCACCACTTCTATGGCAACCAGCACACTTCAAAGAGGCAAAATGTGGGAGACTGAAAAACAGATCAAAACTGAAGGCACTAAGCTATGCCAAATGAGTGATGAAGCCAGAAAGCCACATAAAAGTTCAGAGGTCATCATCTGGAAAGGTCTGGGAGAAGAAGGAGAGAATTAGCAGGCATCTTTAGGGTTCGGACATGAGTGTTCTTAAGTAGTAATGACCTGTCCAGCACAGCAGTCTGTTGTTGCTGTGCTTTGCTGGTTTTTCCATTTTGTGGGGTGAGGGGTTAGGTGGGAAGCTCCACCTTGCCCATATAGAGAACATGTTCGATGAAGTTTCAAAAACAAAATAGACATCATTTTGCTTCAAAGAAGTGAAAAGCATTAGCCCACTCAAAGAGAATGCTGGGAAAAAGAGGTGTCATTTGGTCATTGAGTCCTTCTTTCAGACATTAATGGATGTGACCCTGTGAAATAATGGCATAAGGCTCTAGGTCCACCATGCTATTTTCCTCTTCGGGGGAGAAAAGGATAACGAGCATGCCTCGTTATTCATTCAGTTACCACTCTAGCTAAATTCACCTTCGCTGTTCTAACCTTCAGGTGAAAAGTAATGGAGAGAAGGAGAGGTGGAGATTGTGCTGTCCCAAAAGCACCTGGAACCAGGGGACCGCAGATGCCATAGGTAGCACATGACTGAAATCGAAAAATACACCATACCTGGATTTGCCCACCCTGACCCTGAGTCTAATGTCATGCACTTTGATGAAATATGCATTCACTAAACAAATTCTCAGCTACTCTATTTTTATTTACCTTTAGTCACTCTGAGATCTGACCACGAGGACAAAATGTGGGAAACTCCTCTCTGATGGCAGCCAAATAGCCATGCATAATTGAGTCAAATAACAAATTCCCTCCCTTCTTTTTAAAAAATCAAATGAACTTCTGAGTAAACATAAAAATCAATAGAGTAACATGTAGGAAAACCTGAACCAAGTTCCTGTTAGAATCCATAAACACATGCACACACATATATTGACAATGGAATAGGAAATTGCCATACCCCAATGGGAGGAATTTCTACTGAACTGTCAGTGGGGTTAGTTTGAGACACAAAATCCTGAAAGAGCCAACATCTGCCTTCTAAACCCAAAGAGGATAGTGATATCAAAGAATGTAGGAAAATACTTTGACTAAACCCCACTTAGAAAAAAAAAATTCAACCTCACTTGTAATCAAAGGGATGCAAACTAAAAGGAAAGTACAACGCCTTTTAAAACTACCAAACTGGCAACCACATTTAAAACTATGACTACACTGTTGGTGAGAGTAGAGTGAAATGGAATTTTCATACTCTGTTGCAGGGAGTAGAAATTAAGATGACCTTTCTGGGAAGCATTTGGCAATATATAACAAGAGCCCTAAATCATGTTTCTATGCATTGACCTGGTGTTTTGACTTGTACAAGTCTGATTTAAAAAAACAATCACAGTGCAACTTGAGTAGATGCACAAGAAAATTTTTAAAATAAAACTTCACTAAATGATTCTAAATTTTTCTGGGCATGTCAGAGCATAGTATAGAAAATAAATGCCAAACATGTTGAAAAAATAATAATCTGTAGGGAGATTATGCCTACCATGCATTAGCCCATACTATGACAATACCTAAAATGTGTAGTATTAGTTAATAGCAAAAGAAGAAGGAGGAAGGGGGGAAAAAAGGAGGAGGTAGGGAAGAGGAGGAGGGGGAGGAGGAGGAAAGGAGGAGAAGGAAAAATATAAGGCAATAAAATAAAATAGATTAAAAGAAAAAATTCAATATTTTATATAAATTTGATATATAATGTGGCTTTCAAATCAGTAGATGAAAGACTGTCAATTCAATATAAGTTGTCAAAATATCACAAAAATAGTTTCAAAATGGAAGAAGATGAAGTATCTAAACATGAAAATATTAAAAAACATTGTTTAAAAAAAAAAAAAAAAAAAAAAAAAAACAGTCACAAATAGAGGCGAAGATTTCTTCTCTAGTAGATCATCACAGCAATTAGTTATAATCAGGGAAAAACTCTAAATAAACCTAGTTGGCTTGCAATAGAGGAAGGACTAAATAAATGAAGGTAAAGGCATGTCTCAGCTGGCTCATATTTTCCCGGTGAGTTCTATCCATTCAGACCTGCCAGTAACCTGTGCCTATCCCACCGTGCAGAATCTGACCTGAATCAGCTTGTGCCTCCTCCTCACTGCTACAGTGACTCTTAAACAATGGGGAATTTATTTTCTGAATGTGATATAAATTACGCAACCTGAAGCAAAATATCAAAGGGGAAATAAATAAAGGAAGGAACATTATGAGGATATAAGATATTGAACTGGTCAATAAATCTTATTTATTTAGGATTTCCACCCATACATTCTTCCCAATGACCAAAACATCTTGATTTTCCCTGTAAAACTAAACCCACACAAGAAAGGAGAACAATTAAAAGTAAGAATGGAAAGAGCGGGGAAGGATAAAAGAGGCAGAAAAACAGTTGCAGCCAGACAGTAGGGAGTGATTTAATTATTACAATTGGATACTGAATTTAGCACTGTGATTCCTGACAGTTTCAGCAGAACAGGAAACAGTTAGGGTAAAAGAGTTCTCATTGCCTGATTTTTGAAAAACAAGACAGAATAGTTCCATTGGAGAGATTAATTGCTATCAGATACTGATATAAAAATAGCCATTTCCAAGGCTTCCTTCCTGTCTGGTTTGACTGGGAAGCGTAATTGGTGAAACGCCCTCCTGGGCCTCCTTCTCAGGTTACATGCAGCTGCCCCATCAGACAGTAAGCCCTCTGAGGGCAGGGACGGTCTTAGTTCACTCTCTTGCCAGAATGCCAGGCATGTACTGGGCACCCAGTAAGCATGGTTGGTTCCAGGTAAAAATGGTATCTGGCTGCCAGCTTGTGAGACAGCAGCTCTCTACTTCCCACTAAATGCCAGTGGAGAAACAAACCACAAAGACCAAAGCTGCAAACCAAGAGGAATTTCTACTCCCTGCGAGTCAGGTGGGCATAGACTGGGAACACAGCTGGCGGCACACGAGTGCTGGCCACTGCACGGAGCCAGCCGCGCTAAGGTGGGCCCCACCACTCACCCCAGCGCCCTGGCCCATGCCATTCCCCACTCATACCTGCCACAGGAAAGAAACGTTAGCTCTGTGTGGTGCCCACCAAAAGGCTGGGCAGACCTCTCCAAAAAGCAGTGGTTTGTTTTCAAGGTGCAAAACAATCAACCGAGGAATTTCTTTGGGTTTGGTGGTTTTGCTGGCCAGTGTGGGCTTTGTGTCCTTTCCTGTACACGTGCCTCATGAGAGACCCTCTGATTCGCAATCTCGAGAGTGCAGCTCAAGCCTGTATATTAGAAAATGCTCCCCAGATAATTCTGGGGTGCTCCTCCTTTAAGAAGCTCTGTACTACCACATGGGTCCCTGGTTCAGAGGCAGCTAGTGCTGCTCCCATAGCCACCTTTCTCTATACAACCTTTCCTTACATAAGCACTCGAGGCGCGTGGCCAGAAAGCAGTAAGGTGCAGAGAAGGGACCAGGGGAGCCCAGCCCTAGGCGGCCCCGACAGAGCAGGCGGCTCTGGGCCAGAGCAGCCAAGCAGAATGAGACAGTGCTTTGCCCTTGGTGCCTTCTAGGTGCTGTGCAGTAGCCAGGCAGAGGGCAAAGGAGAGGCACCCTTTCCTCTAAATGAAACCCTGCACAATTCTGAAGACAAGGAGAATGAAAAAACCAAAGGAGCGCCTTCCAAATCATCACTGGAGGAGGCAAAACGCAAGTGAGACTTCGTCCGTATAGCAAAGACAAGGAAAAACGTGCCAGCATAAAAAATAAAAATAAAAAAACAGTGCTCCTTGCACTCATGAGCAATACAGAAGGTGACTGATTGTTTTGTAGACACTCTAGGGTAAAACAGGGGAAAAGCAGATTCTCCCACTGCTGCTCCTCAGGCTTGGAAATAAAGTCAGCGGAGGAAAGACTCAGTTCTGGTTCTTGAGAAGAGCAGGAAGTTCACAGCACTGTCCCTGAACTCAGTCTTTCCTAGATCCTAGGTGGTGCCTCATTGATCGAACTCACTACCCAAAGCAGCCAAAAAGCAGACTTGGAGGCCCCCCTGCCTCTCATCATGGGAAGGTCCCATCACTCAGTCCTGGGTTTAAACCAAGGACAGGGTAACCTCGGGCCGAGGCCATGCACACGGCAAGGCCATCCTCAGCCTTGGCCACTGACTCTATAAGGCCCAATTACCCCATCCTTGGGATGCGGGTGGGGAAATGACACCCCAAAGGGGCCATTTAAAAAGAGTGAGCAGGGGACATTAGCCATGGGTATTGATCTTCAAAGGAGCAGTCATTCAGGGAAAGGGGTCATTTTCCGTTTTCTGTGTCAAAAACAAGCAGCCTCACAGGAAGATAATACAAAGTTCAGTCTCTGGAGGCAGATAATTCCATTTGTGTTCTATTTTAAAGCGAAGCCCTCAGTGCTACCTTGATGACTTCGTAGAGTTTACACTGAAAGGGCATAAAATGTCAGGCCATCTTGTGCGTTCCCCACTCCCATGTGCTCTTTGCAAGAAAATCAAACTCGTCTGTTTCAGAAACTCTCAGCAAGCACCCGTGACATCTAAGGCATAAAATTTAAACTGTGCATATTCTCTGGAAGGCTAAAGGGTATGGCAGAAGGGAACAGCGATGGAAAACTGTTCATGAAAGCTGGGATTCTTCTCTGAACCACCATTTCCTCATCTGCAAAATGAGGATAAAATACCACCTACGTCTCAGAGGTATTTTACCGATGCGATGACATAATGCAAAGAAGCCCCTGGAATAGCAAACGGCACATTTGTGAGTCTTTTTCCTTCCCCTTTTTGGGGCTCAGTTTCCACAACCTATAAAATTGCAAAGAAGGGTCAAGAAGGGAGACAGGTACACCAGACGGCCCAGCCCCAACAGAATGCATTTTAGGAATTGCCCTTGGACATGGCATCAAGTTCAAACTCCATCATCCAAGTGTTTTCAAGGCTTACACAGGATGAAATCTGTCATCAACAATCACATCTTCCCATGCCATTGAGACAAGAAAGTGGGCAGAAAGTCTCTAGGCCACGACAGAGATGAGGCGTGAGGCACTGGAGCACTGGACAGCCCTCCCTAGGCAGGCTAGGGACTGGCTGGACGCCTTCAGCCCGCCTGGCAAGCGCGCTGTCCCAGGACCTGGGCCCACTCCAGAGAGGTTTTGCTCTGCACGAACCCTGCTCTCATTTCTAGTAAACCCCTCCAATGTCAGAAAGGAGATTTCAGGTGCACAGCAAACCAGGTTGGCTCAGACCTTGGTCTGAAATATTGAGCCCCTGCAGTAAATGCCCATCCGTGGCATTTGTCGTGGGGACTGCCACCGATGCAGCAGCTGGGCCTTGGGCAGGGTGATGTCTGTGGCCCCCAGTGGCTATTTTTCTCATCTAATGAGATTGGCCAAAGAGGTGAGACCGTGTTTCTAGGGGTTAGAAAGTTCTCTAAAATCACCACTCCCTCTGACTTTCCTGTCTGCTGTACTCCTGTAACACACTGTACGGAACTCTGCGCCTGAGCGTGACACAGTGTGTAATAATGATCAGTTTAAATGGCTGGCTTCTCCACTTGACTGAGATCTCCTCTAGGGATCTTTCAGAGGTGATGGAACTGTTTACAACAGGGTAGTAGTGATGTTTATGCAACTCTAAATTTATGAAAAATCATTGAATCTTATAGTTAAAACAGGTGAATTTTATGGTATGTATATTATACTTCCAATAAAGCTGTTTAAAAAAGAAACTCCCCATTCATTACATTAGAGTGTAACCTTGAGCAAAATACTTAGCCTCTCTGGGCCTCAGTTTCTTCATCTGTAAACTAGGACAGTAAGAACTGCTGTTACACAATAGCTGTAAAGTTTAAATGCAGTTACACATGGAAAGTGCTTAGCAAAAAGACTGGGACAAAGCACTCCAAAAAAATTGGCTGCTGTTTTTATTATTATTGTATCTTTTTATCTAGCAAAAAGTATACAATTGGGGAAAAGTGAAAAATCCTGTGGCAGAGAGGTCAGTTGCTATGGTAGGCAAAGAAATGGTTCCCCAAAGATGTCCACGTCCTAAGCCCCAGGACCTGTGAACACGTTGCCGTATGTGACAAAAGGGACTTTGCAAAAGTGATTAAGTTAAGGATCCTGAGATGAAGAGAGCTTCCTAGATTACTGGGTGGGCCTGATGTAATTACAAGGGTCATTAAAAGATGAAAAAGGTAGGCAGAAGGTCATCATCAGAGATTTGAAGGTGCTACACTGCTGGCATTGAAGATGGAGGAAGAGGCCACAAGCCAAAGAACACATGTGGTCTCTAGAAACTGGAAAAGGCAAGGAAATGGGTTCTCCACTAGAGCCTCCAGAAGGAACACAGCTCTGCTGACACCTTGAGACCTATTTCAGACTTCTGACCTCCAGAACTGTAAGATAATAAATTTGTGTGGTTTTAAGGCACTAAGGTAGTAGTAAATTGTCACCACAGCAAAAGGAAACTAATACAGATATCCTATTGTGAAAAGTCTTGACGGACAGGTAAGAGCAAATTTTAAGGAGAAGAGTACTAAACTGAAACTACATATTTGTAAAATTTATTTGTCAGCAGTGTGCAAGATGCAATCACATAGCAGAAGAAAGGAAGCATGATGACTAGATAGGATACTAGTTTGTGGAACAGAGTGCTGAACTGGTAAGGGACTGGACTAGAGTAGTGGTGGTGAAGGGCATGTAAAGGGACAGGTGTATTTTGGAGATGCTGGGTGGCTAAAGTATATGTGATCTGGCCATCATCTGCATGTTGGGACCAAGGGAGAAGAACAGTTAAAGAGAGGACTTGAAAAGCTAGGTCATTGGGAGCACAGTGGACCCTGAAGTTTTGAGGGTGAGGAGGTTAGGAGAAGCTGGTTGCAGCAGGAGGGGCAGGGATGCTGGGCAGGTGGTGGGAAAATAAACTCGATGGAGGCGTCAAGCAAGGAGTTTTAAAATTTGGGCCAAAACCTTAAGCATGCAGTTGGGGCTAGGGATACTACTTGAGGACACTTGAGCGTGGAGGAGAAACCCAAAGGTGACTGAGATCCACCTTCAAGGAGCTAATTCTAAGCCATCATAATGGAAGGAGTTAGACTGCTAAGGGTGAGTTGGAGTAAGAGTGTGGGGAAAGAATTCTTAGGAATTGTGACAGTGAAGGGGAGGAGAGGGATTGCATGGTAGCTTGGTCAGAGCACAGTGGAGGAAAAATTTTTTACAGTCAAAGGACTCCTGAACACACTTGCATCCATGAGATAGTGGATAGAGGAAAAAGGGGGTGAATGATAGATTGGGGAAAGGGGAGTCAAGAGCCCAGGCATGACAGTTTGAGGGAGAGAAGGAGGTAGTGGTAACAAAGAGAAGCTGCATTTCCTTTCCAGAGATGGAAGTGAAGAGAGTAACCATGACAGGACAAAATAATCTAGCAATATTTACAGGGAAAAAGTAAAGTTGAGGGAATTCATCTTGCAGGACCTCAATCTTTTAAGGCCTTTGCTGGGAGTGACAAGGTAAAGGCAGGGTTTGAGCCTTACAAAAGAAAAGGGAAGCTGAAAGCGCTACATTGCATGTCAAAAGGAGAAGACAAGGGAAGCGGATGTGGTTCAAGCGATTGAGCTCCCGCCTACCACATGGGAGGTTCCTGGTTCAGTCTTGGTGCCTCCTACAGAAGACAACGAGCTGGCGCAACAAGCAGGCATGGCAAGCTGATGCAACAAGATGAAGCAACAAGAGACAAAAGAAGAAAAACATAATGAGAGACACAACAAAGCAGGGAACAGAGGTTCCTGGTGCCTCCCAAAGAAGACGAGCAAGACAGCGAGCTGACATGATGGGCAGACATGGCGAGTTGATGCAACAAGATGATGCAACAAGAAACACAAGAAGAAAAAATAATGAGAGACACAACAAAGTAGGGAACAGAGGTGACTTAAGCAATTAGGCACCTCCCTCCCACATCAGAGTCCTGGGTTTGGTTCCCAGTGCCTCCTAAAGAAACAAGGAAGACAGACAGAGCAAGTACAAGCGGCGAGGGGGTGGGGAGAAATAAATAAATAAGATTAAAATTAAAATTTAAAAAAAAGAGAAAACAAGAAACTTCCCTGAGAGCTCAGCCTAGATTAACCTCCACCAAGCTGCCTCCAACAAGCACTGTATTTCCCTGGCTGTCTAACATACATGTGAGGCCTCCTGAAGAATTGTTTCCATTGTTAAGGCCCACTTGTCTCACCTTCCCAACTTCTTGAGGATAGAAAACATCTCCAATTTAACCTTGCATATATCCTGGATCTCAGCAGATGGTCAATAGCATTTATTGATGGGTGGAGAGGAATGGAGGGCAAGCTATAGCATAGCTTCAGGGCTTTCCATCATATTGGTCAAATTTTGCTTTGATGAAATACAATAGATAAAAACCTTATAAAACAGACAAATTAGATCCTGACCATCCCTTACAGAGTATCTTTAAACATCGAGTTCCTTTAGTGCATTTTAAAACAAATTTGCTTTATAGAAATCCACTTTGAAAGCAATTTTTCAAGAAATAGCTCCATGGTGTAAAAATTTATTTAACACCAGAACAGACAGGCTTGCAAATGAAACCCTTCACAGTCCCTCCAGAAAGAGCCCTGCACACTGTGCTGTGAAACTGAGAATTTTAAAACAACCCTCATTGACTAGATGCAAAAGTGCTCAGGACTCCACCCAGGGGACTTGGCACATCTCTAAAAGTGTGGGAAAGCTCTCCAGCTCCCCACTGACCCTGGGCTTCTCCGTCACATCTCTTGTCCTCTAGTCTTATGTTGTTACCAAATCTGTCAATCAAATCTCTGCCCCATCTCCCCATCTTGGCCGTACATCTAACCAAGTTTTGACTAACTCTCTCTTTGAGCGTTGCCCTCTGCTCCATACTCATACACATTTGCACCATTTGCACAGCAAATAAACCAAGGTAGTGCAGTGTCCTGATTAAGGCCAAGCACCAGAGTCCGAAGGAACAGATTTCTTATCCTGACTCCATCCTTTTACTAGATGCAAAACCTCAGAAAAATCACCTAAACTTTCAAAAGAGGATAATGGCCCCACTGACCTTGAAGTGTAGTTATATACATAATGCCTGTCACATAGTAAGCACTTAGTGAGATTATCTATTATTGTTAAGCACTTAATGAATAACTGATTAACTTATAAGGCCTAAAGAGAACATACGAAATGCCCAAATTCAAAGTATTCAATTGGTATTCAGATTTATCCATCTAACTCACCCAACATCCAAATCAACTAGAGAAGAAAACCAAAAAAATGGAGTGCCCTCTCACCTACTTAGGGCGTACATTACAGAGATTCAAATATTTTTTTTAAAACCCTACTGGTGTTCCAGGAAAGTAGTAAGAAAACCTATCCATAAAGATAGTAGCAAAGATGATCAGAAACCCAAATCCTATCATTCATCTGCAGGGATTGAAAGTACAGAGTTGGAGATTTTTCTCCTTTTGCGATGGAAATCCATGAGTTTCCATTAGGAATGGAATAGCTGGAATAATCCTAGCTATCCCCACTATAACAGTGATTATTTAAACCCAATGTCCCAGAGCTAACTACACTATCATTGGTTTTCAACTTAAATGACATGTAATACATATAAAGCACTTATGAGTATCTGTCACATGGAAAAAGCTCAATAAATGTGAGTTATTATTACTTCATACACACGTATATATGGCCTTTCAGGAGAGCTGATGTGGCTCAGTGGTTGAGTGTCGGCTTCCCACATACAAGGTCCTGGGTTCAATTCCCAGCCCCGGTATCTCAAAAGAAAAAAAAAAAAAAAGGGAGGAGGGGTAAGTTTATGTCCAAAGACACCTCCCAGTATATGGAATCTGTATAATTTAGTTAATGTGCAGAGGGAGCCTGCAACAGGAGATGAAGTTTTCCCTAGTTGGAGAAGTAATACCATGCTCTTAAAAGGAATATAATGGATTTGAAGCATCACTAAAATGCAGTCTCATGAATATCTTGCAAACATCTGCTGGCCTCAATCCTAACCCTCCTGGCCAGGAGCTAAAATTGGGATCAGGAAGGCAAGGGAGAAGAAGATGAGGCCAAAGCAGCTGCGCTGAACAGAGGACTAGAAAGAGCACTGAACCAGGAGAGGCAGAGGCAGGAACTGAAATCACAATAAAGACCAGAAAATAAAAACAGAGACATCAGGCAGCAGAGGCAGGCCAGAAGTACCCAGGCAGGGAGAACTTTAAGGAACTGCCTGTAGAGGCAGCAGGGCATTCAAGCCTTGCTTTTTCCAGTGCCTGGGGCTGATCCATTGGTGGCTTGGCTTTACTCAAGGGTCACCAGGCACTAAGCTGGAACTGCCATCTCTTTGTAGTTCACCCAAATGACTAACACAAAGGCAAGAAGACGACTCTGCAAACCGAGAGTTCCTTTAGCCACTCACCTGCCACTCACATGCAAATCTGTAAGAAAGATGAGATTGTAGACATCAAGGGCATGGGGATGTTCAACAAGGACAGCCCAAGAAATGTTACCACAAAAAAATGGAAGTGCCTGCAATGGCAAGCAGCTCACAGCAGGGCACTCTTGGCAACAAGTGTGCAAAGGGCAAGACTTTGGCCAAGACAGGAAATGGACATCTAGAAGCAATCCAAGAGGAGAGGTGGCTTCTGGAAGTTCGTGAAGGAACATGACCCACAAAAGAAGGAAGCCCAAGGAAAGACAGGTGGGTTCACCACAGCTCCAGGTGAGGACTGGTTTAGGCTCTATGTGTCGGCCTTAGGAAACATTAAAATTGTTGCTCAGGGAAATAGTCTAAAATGAGAATTTCATGAAAGAAAATGAGTATTTATGATGCTTATGAGAGCACCTTGAAACTGAGTTACAGTATTTTGATTTTTTCTCTTTGTTTTCTTTTTCCTTTTAAGTTTTAACTAGAGCCTGCTATACTCAGATAAACTCATTTCTATGAGAATGAGTAGCATGGCATTTCAGCTGCTGGCACCTGTTCCCTAAGAATTCATGGTATAATGGGTGTAATAGAAGAAAAGATTGTAAAAAGACAGAGTCACACTCCACAGAAGTGGACAAAGCTCTGGAACTGGGTGAGGGGCCTCAGACCCCCATCCCCAAGGAGAGTTAACAGTCACGGGTACGTCTCTTTGCCACGAAGGTAAATGTTTCACTACATGATTTCTAAAGTACCTTCTGGAGCTTTCCACTAGAATATTCTCTGGTGCTCTGCTATCTTATCTCTGAAGCACACTCCTAGGACAGGATTTTTTATTTTACTTCTGTTGTATCCTGCACGTATGGAATAGTATTAACATTGAACTAATTTTAAAAATGTAGTGTAATACTCTATTTTATATGAAGACAGCGAAATCTTTCTAAAATCTCCAAGTGTCACTTTCCTAAGGTCTTAATTTTCTAAATCCCCAAGGTAAGTGGGCTAGTAGGTCAGTTGGCTCAGCAGGCCAACATGTGATTCTAGAGAAAAACCCGAAATACGGCTTTTCCAATGGCTCGGCAGGCCCAGCTTCTGAAAGCTACCTCCTAAACAGGTCCCCTACACCAAAGGGGTTTGGAGGAGAGTATGCACCGTTTAGCCACCCAAACCAGGAGAACAACCCTCAAAGCACCTCTCCTACTGGAAGTAGCCTAACCTTTTAACTGCAGGCCAGGAGGGGTAGAGAAGAGCAAATTCAAGCCAAGGGTGAGAGGACTTGATGGTGATTTCTTTTCATAGTCTGAGCTCTGCCTGAATCCCACTATAGCTCCAAAATCAAGTGTCAAGTTTAAAGACGAGTGACATTCTCCTACAACCAGATCATTTTATTGCATAAATAACTAATCAACCTTGGGGAGAGTCCTTTCCTGAAACCCTAACCGTAATGACATTAGATTGATGTCGTTAACAGACACCCCTGTGAACATGGGTGTCCCTGTGGGAAGGCTCACAGGATCTACTGCTGCCATTATTGCTCTAACTACTCATGGAACCTTCTTCTGAATATCCTCCTAAGCCAGTGTCTGAGCACTAGAAATCAATCTCTTTATGCATATTCATACAAATAGCAAGTACCAGATCCAGCCACTGGTCTGTATGATTTGATTTGAAACAACTACTAGCTACTGCTAAAACTATACTCGCTCTGGCCAATCAAGATGGCAGCATAAGTTGCTCTGGGGTGCCATTCCCTCACAGAATCTTTAAACAACTAGCAAAAACTGGCAGAGCCATTTTCTCAAAGCTCCGGAAAACAGTTAGAGGGTTGCAGTAACTGGGCAAGTGCTGAGTCAGGAAAATGAAGCTTTAAAATGGTAGGAGGAGCTCATGGTGTCCTCACTGGTCCCTCTCCCACCTCCTCCCTGGCACAGTGGGGAGCAAGCCTGTGCTCCCACTGTGGGTCCCTGGACCTGTTCCAGAGGGAATGGATAACACTTGTGCACATACTGGGGTGCCTGTGTATCAGCGCCAGTCTATCCCCATGGCAGCCTGAAACACTGAATCAGTAAATTCATCTTTGGCTCACCCTCACAGAACTTGCCAGGCAGAAGCATCTTTCAGACAACAAAAGCAGTATAAGAAACAAGTAATCTAAGGGGACTGGGGCAAAGGATTATAGCTTTAAGACATATAATGGAAAACCCAGGAGGAATGGAGAGAGATTATTTCATAGGGAGTTGAGATGGCATTCAGATTCCTGTAAATGGGAAAATTCCTAAGGCCAAGAGCAAGCACAAGCCCAGGACAAGACTTAGGTTCAGAAAAGAAGGAATGGATCCTGCACTTCATTTTTGCCTTGGGCTGATCTTCTTAATAGGAGGGTAAAACTCTGAAGGAGAACACCAGCCAACATAGAGCCAAATTGCAAAGCCTATGAAATGGGTTTGTTGAATTGGGTTGTTTTTTTTTCTTTTATCAGCTCCTAGCACTCAAGGAAATCTCTGTCATATCACTGGCTGAATACAAAATTAAGGAACAGACAGCTCAGGAACTAAATCCCATAGTTAACACATTAAAATATAAAAATGTACAGATTGCAAGAAAAGATTACAAGACAAAGTACAGGAAATCATGGTCCATCAAAAGGAACAAAATAAAAATCCAGAAGCCATCCAACAAAGAATACCAGACTTTGGACTTACTAGACAAAGACTTTTTTAAAAATTATCTTCAATATGCTTAAGGAGATAAAGAAAAACACAGAGAAAGTACTAAAGTATATGAGGAAAATGATGATTGAAAAATATGATAATATAAATAGACATTTTTAGAAGGAACCAAACAAACACTGGTGTTGAAGACGATAGAAACTGAAATGAAAAATCCTCTAGAAGGTTTCAATAGCAGATTGGATCTTGCAGAAGAAAGAATTAGTGATCTTGAAGACAAGACAATTGAAATTTTCATTCAAGAATCTCAACTAACTCCAAACAGGAAAAATTCAAAGAGAACCACATCCAGAAACAAAATACTCAAACTGTCAAAAGCCAAGGACAAGGAGAGAGTTCTGAAAGCTGCAAGAGAAAAGCCACATGTTTTATACAAGGGAGCCCCAATAAGATTAAATCAAAAGCCATGAGGGAAGAAGACAGTGAGAAGAAATATTTAAAGTGCTGAAAGAAAACAATTGCCCACGAAGAATTTTATATCCTGCAAGACTGTCTTTCAAAATTGAGAGAGAGATTAAGACATTCCCAGATAAACAAAAGCTGAGGGAATTCATCACCACTAGACCTACCCTGCAAACAATGCTAAAGAGATTTCTTCAGACTGAAAAGAAAGGATACTAGACAGGAGGTGGAAACAGTATAAAGACATAATGACCTCTGAGAAAGGTAACCATAAAGGTAACTATAATACCAGTTTTATTTATTGTATTTTTTAGTATGTAATGCCACATTTTACTTATTACAGGTTCTAAAATGCAAATGCATAAAAAGTAATGACAAATCTATGGTTTTCAACATAAAATTTCTAAAAATATAATTTGAAAGAAGTACAACAAAAAGGTGGGAGGTCAGAGAAGTATACAAAAAGTATTTGTGTATGCTATTGAAGTTAAGGTGGTATCAAAACAAATGTGATTGTTCTAGATTTAGGATATTAAATTTAAGCCCCATGGAAACCACAAAAGAAAATATTTGAAAATATATACACAGAAGAAAATGAGAAGGGACTCAAAGAGTTTACTGCAAAAATTTAAATAAATGTGAAAGCAGGCAGTAATGAAAGAATTGAGGAACAAAAAAGGTATAAAACAGAAACCAAATTTCAAAATGGCAGAAGAAAGGTTTGCATTATCAATAGTTACTTTAAATGTAAATAGATTAAACTCTCCAATCAAAAGGCAGAGATTGGCAGAATGGATTAAAAACAAAAACCATACAAAACAAAAAAACATGACTCAACTACATACTGCTTATAAGAAACTTACCTTAAATTCAAAAATATAAGTAGGATGAAAATTAAAAGATAGAAAAAAAAAATACACCATGAAAATGGTAACCAAAAGAGAGTTGAGATAGCTATATGAATATCAGATAAAATAAACTGTAAGTCAGAAACTGTTCCAAGAGATAAAGTAGGTCACTGGGTATTGATAAAGGGATCGATTGAGCAAGAAGACATAACAAGTATAAATACATATACATCTAATGGCAGAGCCCCAAAATACATGACAGATTTGAAGGGAGAAGTAGACAGTACTACATTAATATTAAGAGGCTTCAATATACCACTTTCAATAATGGATAGAACATTTGGAGAAAAAAATCAAAAAGGAAATAGTATAACTAGACCTAACAGACATATAGAATACTTCACCCAATGGCAGCAGAATACATATTCTTCTTTAATAAATATGGATCATTCTCCAGGATAGATAGATCATATGTTAGGTCACTAAACAAGTCTCAATAAATTAAAAAATATTGAAATCATACAGTATCATCACCGACCAAAATGGAATGAAGCTAGAAATCATTAAAAGAGGGAGAACTGAAAAATTCACAGATATGTGAAAATTAAACAACACACTCTTAAAAAACCAATAGGTCAAAAAAGAAATCACAAGGGAAATTAAAAAATATCTTGAGGTAAATGAAAACAAAAGCACAACATACCAAAATTTATGGGATGCAGCAAGGGCAGAGCTAAAAGGGAAATTTATAGCTCTGAATCCTTACATTAAAAAGAGAAAGCTCTCAAATCACAGACCTAAACTCACAATTGAAGGATCTAAAAAACTAAACTCAAAGTGAGTAGAAGGATGGAAATAACAAAGATTAGAATGGAGATAAATGAAATAGGGGAAACAAAAGCAATCAAGGAAACCAAAAGTTGGTTCCTTGAAAAGGTTTTTAAAAATCAACAAATCTTTAGCTAAACTGACAAAGACAAAGAGAGAGAGGACACAAATAACTAAAATTAGAAATGAAGGGGTGATAGTACTACTGACCCCATGGAAATAAAAAGGATTAAAAGAGGATACTATAAACAACTGAATGCCTACAAATTCAATAACCTAGACGAAATGGAAAAATTTCCAAGAAACACATAAACTACCCACCTTCACTCAAGAAAAAGTAGAAGATATCAAACAGGCCAATAACAAGAAAAGAGAGTAAATCAGTAATCAAAAAAATCTCCAGAGAAAACTCAGGACCAGATGGCTTCAATGGTGAATTTTACCAAATATGCAAGAAGAATTAACACTAATTCTCATCAAAGTCCTTCAAAAAATTGAAGAGGAGGGAATACTTCCTAACTCATTCAATGAGACCAACATACCAAAGCCAGATAAAGATACCAGAAGAAAAGAAAACTATAGACTAATATCTCCTATGAATATAGATGCAAAAATCCTCAACAAAATACTAGCAAACCAAATCCAACAGTACATTAAAATTAAAGAATTATACACCATAGTCAAGTGGGTTTTATCCCAGGTATGCAAGGGTGGTTCAACATAAGAAATGGATGTGGAGAAATTGGAACACTCGTTCATTGTTGGTGGGAATCTAAAATAGTGTAGTCGCTGTGGAAAACAGTTTGGGGTTCCTCAAAAAGTTAAACAAAAAATTACCATATGACCCAGCAATCCCACTTCTAGTATATACCCTAAAGACCTGAAAGTAGGGACATACATTGCACACCATATTTCTTAGCGGCATTATTCACAATTGCCAAAAGATGGAAGGCAACCCAAGTGTCGATCAACAGTTGAATTGATAAACTAAATGTGGTATATACATACAATGGAATATTATTCAGTTGAGAAAGGAATGAAGTTCTGATACATGCGACAACATGGATGAAACTTGAAGACATCATGTTGTGTGAAGTAAGCCCAATACAAAAGGATCAAAATTGTAGGATCTCACTCATAGGAAATTATTAGAATAAACAAATTCATTGAGTCATAAACTAGAACACAGATTACCAGGGACTGGGTGGGTTAGGGAATGGGGATTTAATGCTTAATTGATACAGTGTTTCTCTTTGGGGTGATGGAAAAAAGCTTTGGTAGTGGATGGTGGTGATGGTAGCACAATATCGTGAAAGTCAAAGGAAATTAATTGATCTTATCATCACTGACTTCTGGAAAGATTGGCTGTACGTGTTTAAAGTTTTTCTTTTTTTTAATTAACCGGCTCTCGGTTACTTCTAGAAAAATCATAACAAGGCTAGCAAAGACATTTAAAATCTGAACACCCAATTTCACTCCACTGCTTGAACCTAACAAGTAATCCAGATAATCAGAAATGAACTTGATTTTTTTCCTACATATTTTTTAGTCTTGCTCCTTCGGCACCCAGGACTGTCCCAGCAGACCTCCGCTGCATCCAGGGAGGCACAAGACACAGAAAAGATGCAGCATTGAAGAAGGTTCAGGGGGTGGGGGGAGCCCTGGTCACAGGAAAGGAGAAGAAGCACGTGACCACCATGCCCTAAACTCACATCAGTTTTCTGGGGTTCTCTTGGCTGGAATGAATGAACTTGGACAAAGCCCCAATCCCTCTGAGCCCATAGAACTGCTGGCCTGATCTAATGAAATTCTCTAGGTGGGCAGCAAAGGGCATCATAGAGCTCTGAGTCCTGACTTTCATTCAACATAAGTGGATTTTCTACCGAATTTCTTTAATAAGTTTGAATGGAAATATTTCGAGAATATATTACATGCTTCCATTTTTTCTCTTTAACTCTTACTTGCTGGCCCAAGGTCAACTGACAAATGTCAGTTGTTTTACCTCACCACTCTGATCTTGTCAGGAGCTACTGAAGAGTCTGTGCCTTGAGTTCTTGTCTTGTTGAATGGAGCCATTCTGAAGGCTTGGGGATATTCAACATGGAAGGTGCAAGAGATGGGCTGAACCACTATGGAACTCCAGAAGAGAACCTGAAATTAATTTTTTGAAGAAATCTCTGATTTTAGTGACCTTGATTTTTTCTTCTCTACATACTCAGTAATATCCTGGATTCTAATAAACTAATGGGGTAAAGATCCCTCAAAGTCTTATTATGTCTGAATTTGATTTTAAGTATTTCAGTGCAAAGCTATTCAACAAGTCCACAAATATTTATTAAGTGCCTACAATGTGCAAGGCTCTGTTGTAAATACTAAATGGGATTCAAAAATAATTATGTTCCTGCCCTCAAAGGTATAATCTTGTAGAGGAACTAAGATATACAAAACAACAGTAACAATTCTACAATTTATTATTGGAGGAATAAGCAAAGTTAGAGCACAGAAGATGAACTACATCTAGCTGGGCATAGGTTTCAGAGGATTTAGAGGAGGTGGCAATTGAAAAGAGGGTAGAGCAGAAACTCAGCAGGTAAAGATGGGCAGAGAGGGCTTCCCAGACAGACCAAGAAAACATATTTATAAGCAGACTGGAGATTAAAATAAATATGTTCTTTCTACCTTTCACTCCAATTCCAGCTCCCCCCGGCTTTACCTTTGTTATGGTGTGGAGTGATGGGAAAGAAACTTCACCAGCCTCCTGGTTCTCAAATGGGGAAATGAAACATGAGTTTATTCACTACCGTCATCACCCTTCCCCATCCCAAAACATCATCTGTGTTGAGTACTCTTGTAGGAGAGTGTTCAACTGAGGCGAGGCAGACAAAGTGATTCCCACCAAAGGTGCTGGGTGGAGCATTGGGGGCGGCGGCGGGGGTGGGGGGTGATCGTTTTTCTACTCCTTCTGATCTGTTCAAGTTGTCAATGCACTCTCCTGCTCCAATCATGGTAAGGACAATCGTCATCAGACATACCAATGACGAGGTACCAGTCCCATGCCTGGCTTTACAGACATCCCTATGAAGGGGTATACTGTTCCATGACCCATTAACAGTTGAGTAAACCAAGATCAGAAGGCTGATGTAGCTTACTGGACAGCACACAGTTAGCTGGAGGCAAGCTGGGATTCTCATCCAGGTATGTGTGATTCCAAAGCCCATGGTCTTTGCCAGGCTGGCATCCTGGCCAACTCAAAGGATTAATTCTTCTCCCAACAGGAATTGTGCACAGGTCCCTACTACGGAGCCAGGCCTTAGAGGACTTTTACTAGTCACCATCTTCTACATCTGTTTTTTTCTGTTCCACCAGCAACAAACTGCAAAGAAATGTAGCTGCCCAAAAAGTCTCATAGGCTTTGTAGCAATGCTTATATTGCCATGCCTCCTCCACATTTTTAACTGAAAAAAAAAAAAAAAAGTCACTATGAAACAAAACTCAGACATGGGAGTATCACGACTCTCCTTACTTCTTTTCTCCCCACAGACTCCTTTACTGTTCTCCAATCTCACAGTCTTTTGTTATTTGGCAAAAATAATTTCTGGTTATCTTCCCATAACCATGAGACCCTCCTGGGTCCACTTCTTTTCTGGGCCTCAGGATGAAGTAAGCAGCTCCTTCTGCAATGGGAGCTCAGCCTGTGGAAATCCTCCCTCGACCATGCCGCCCTCCCTCACTCAGATCTACCTGAAGTTCCTTTCTTGGACAGAGGGCAAAAGCTTTCATTTCAAAATCAGGATCCAGGCTTAAAATGCTGCCATTGCTGAGAGCAGGGAGGTCACCTGGACTGATTCCAGGTCTGCAGACTTAGACATGGTGGTGGAACTAACAGCCGTGTGAAGCTGGGTCCGGGGGCACGTGGCGTACCCACTGAAGGGACGGAGGAGTCGGCCTTGAGTGATCTCCACGTCACTTCCCAGGCTCACATTCAGGCACTACAATTCCTTGACCTGAGTTCATAGGCCGTGTAAATTCCTGTTATCAGGGTCTCTTCTGAAAGCAGGTTTTGAAAGGAGAAGTGGTTGGGGGAAAAAAAGTAGAAGGATATTAAATGCTTCAAAGTGTGCAGGAGAAAAAAGGCACAGAATAGGGACACGGCCCTTTGGCCACTTCCCTACTGCCAGGCCAGTTGTCCCCATTCTAACCAAATTACCACAAACTTTGTGACTTAAGACTAATTTATTATCTTGCAGTTCTGCAAGCCAGAAGTCCAGAGTTCATTCCTTCTGGAGGCTGCTAGGAAAAATCCATTTCTTGGCCTTTTCCAGCTTCTAGAAGCTGCCTGCATTCCCTGGTTTATGGCCTCTTCCTCTGTTTTCAAAGCCAGCAGCATAGCATCTTCCAATCTCTTTCTCTCTGCTTCCACTGTCACAGTGCCTTTTCTGACTCTGCTCCTTTCTCATAAGGACCTTTGTGATTACATCAGGCCCATCTGGATAATCCAGGATAATCTCTCCATCTCAAGGTCCTTAATTTAATCACATCTGCAAAGTTCCTTTGGCCATGCAAGTAACATGTTCACAGGTTCTGGGAGTTAGGACATGGGCATCTTTGGTGGGGAGGTGTGTGGGGAGTTTCCTACCATAACATCCATTACATTTTAATCAAAATTTTTTTCCAAAAATGTAAGTTTGATCATGTTTTGAAAATCAAGAGAGTTTATAATAGATTACATTTTTTGTTGCAACAGAAAACATTTAAAAAGGATGTTTCAAGTTTTAAGATGTTTCACAATAGAAGTAGAAAGGTTAAAAAAAAATTAAATCACAAAGATAAAAGGCAAATTAGGTAAAAAAGCAGTGGTGGGTCACAGATTTCTTCATTAAAGAAATAGTGAAACCCCACATGAGTTGTGCTAAAAATCCACTAGAAATCCTAGTTGCAACTGACCTTATTAACCACACACATGCAATTTCATCATTGCCCGGCGCTTCCTCCTGCATGAGGGCAGATCCAAGCCACTGCCTCCCAATTAAATGCACCTGCTGCTGAAAATCAAAGGCACTCACCAGGCCCTGGGCTCCAGCTGTGAGCAATGCAGCCACCATCTCTCCATGCATAGAAACTTCCCTGTGCACAGCTCACGAAATCATCATCAAGACAGTGCAGAGAAGCCAAGCCGGCACTTCATGCTCCCTGGTCAGGTCAAGAAATCAGGGTTCTCCTTAGTCAAGAGACTTGCCCAAGGCCACATGCTTAATTACTGGCAGAGGCAGAATTAGCCCAGAGGGTACACTTTTCCTTCCAGGAGCCATCAGATGCATCCACAGGATGCAAAATAATAATAAAAAATAAAAATAAAAAACCTTCAGTGAGTCCAGCGGATCCTGCAGAGATCTCTTCTTTAACTCGAATGGACTCCATCACAATTCCCCACACACTTCGTTCCTCCAGCCCCACCCCACACTCTCCCAGACAATCCCTCCTCAAACGTAACTGCAAAGTTCTGCCTGAGTGCATGCAACTTTCCTCTTCTATACCCACCAGCTCCTGCCCTTAAAAAAATAAGCTTACCATCTAAATTAGTAAGATTATGAGAGGCTGACCCATTGAGAGGTTAAAACTGGGGGCTCAGGTGCCAGACAGCCTAGGTTAGCTTGGGGCAGTGACTTAACTTCTCTGTGCCTCAGTTTCCTCATGTGTAAATGAGGATATTAAAAGCAAGGACCTCTCAAGGCGGCTGTGAGAACTAGATGAGAGTAGTGCCAGGCACCCAGTGGATGTGCAGCCTAACCAGTCAAGTCCCGTGCAGTCGTCCCTGGGGACATCCATTTCCTTCTTATCTGACAAAGGCCTCCCTTCCCTTTAGCCTTGGCTGTTGGGTGGGCTTCTTCGGGTCCCCTATTCCCAGTCTCCCCCTGCTCCAGCCCACTCTAGATGTGGGAGCAGACCATCCTTCCTGGAGCTTGTGCTGCATCATGACATCCAAGCTCAGATGCCCCAACTAACTGCCAACTGAAGCCCCACTTCTTAGCCTGGACCTAGCCAACCTCAGCCAACCCTCAGCCCTGCTTTCTACTATGTCCACCTCTCACCTTCCCCACTGGTCAGGCCAAACAGCCTCCAAAGCCCAGCACCCACCAAACTTCCACATACCGCGGGATTTTTTTCCAGTCTATCCTTTCTGTCATAAATCCCAATCTTTCCCATCCTTCAAGGCTCAACTCAAATACCTCCTTCTGCTGGGAGCCTTCTCTGACCAACCACACCCCGATATTATCTCTCCTCCTTCTAAATTGCTGTCACTTATTTCATGTAGTGTTTATGACATTTGATATGGACTGATAAATTTGCATGGATTACGTATTCAGTATCCACCTCTACAACACACTGCACAAGATATTTTACAAGCCCGAATCCCTCCCTTGAACTCCAGACTTGATTCTATAATGGCCTATTCAGAGTCCAGCTGGATATCTACTAAGTATCTCAAATGAACATGTCCAATATTAAACTCCTGGACCTTCCCCACTCTGAGTTAACCTCATCTCCATTCTTCTAGATAATCAAACCATCCCTGACTCCTTCTTTGTCTTGTATTCCACACCCACCTTGTCAGCAAATCCATAAATCCACCCCAAATGGATCCAGAATCTGGTCCCTCCTCACCACCTCTGTAGTGGTTTGGAGCTCTGTACCCCTTAAACACATGTTCTTAAATGTAATCCAGTCCTGTGGGTGGGAACCCATTGTAAGTAGGACCTTTTGATGGAGCTGCTTCAGTTAAGGTGTGGCCCTTCTCAATCACGATAGGCTTTAATCCTATTACTGCAGTTCTTTATAAGAGCGAAATTCATCATATTTTTTAAAAGCCACAGGAAAGGAGAAGCTGAAGGTCAATGGAACCCAGGGAAAGGCCAGGAGGAGCCACCATGTGCATTCGCCATAGGACAGAGGACCCCGGAACTAAGAATCACCAGCAGCCAGCATCAGAAAGCCAGTCTTCAGGAAGAAAACATCACCTTGATAACACCTTGATTTGGACTTTTTCCCAGCTCAAACCCATGAGCTAATAAATCCATTTTTTAAGCCAAACCATTGCATGGTATTTGCTTGAGCAGCCAAAGAAACTAAAACAACCTCCAAGTCCGTCACCCTGGTCTGAGCCACCACAATCTCTCATCCAGTTTATTACAATAGGCTTCCTATCCCCCTTTCCTGATAATTTTTTCCTGCAACACTTATCATCACATAACATACTGTCTCCTGCCAAGTGAACAGACACTCCATGAGGATAGGAATTTGCTCTGCTTTGCTCATTGCAGCATCCCTGGAGCTTAGAGCAATGCCTGAAACACAGACACTCAATAAATGTTTGTTGAGTGAATGAACAAATGGATGAATTATATTATGCCTATATTAACCAAAAACAATCTCTGTGAGAGGTAGATATTATCCATTTTTACAAGTGGAGAAACTAAAGTTCAGAAAAGTTAAATAAGCTGTGGCAAGTATGAGGGCCAGAGCTCCCCTATTCTAGAACACGTGTTTCATCCATCCTGTTCTACCTGGAACTAGTCACTCTCTCAGGCAAACCCTTCAGGGCATATCTGTGTCGTTTTGACTTTCAGCATAGTGCTTGAATATGGTTGAGATGCAATGGATAGCTGCAGAATGAATGTAACTTATCATCTACTTATTAAAATGTAATTAACAAAGTCGCTATTAATTTCACATTTGTTATCTCTATGTAACTGGTACCATAATTCTCACAACTTTCTTAATATGACACAGGGTGTAATTCTGATATAATGACCCCCATTTTACTGGAAGACACACTGAGGCTCATTTTCCATTCCTCCTTGTGATGCCTAACAACAAACTAGACCAAAGAGTGCACAGAATACATAGGAGTCTTCTTAGCCTTCTCGGTTATGTGCTCTTTCTTGCCCACCACACTGCGGAATCATCTTTATGAGCTTTTTATGATTGTATTTCCTTAGCTAAGCAAGGGACAATTTCATAGCAGCCTTCTCTAGTACTATGCTGTTTTTGCCTAGAATTTACTCAGGACTGATCAAATTTGGGAAGAATGCAAAGAGCATGGTCTTGAGAGTATACTTGATTTTTCTGTGCCTGGTCACTTGGTAAGGCCAGGAGGGTGCAACGTTATGCCTGAGCTCCCTGCCCTGGATCTATTCAGCTTTCTCCACTTGCCAGCCCCCTAAGTGACTTGTAGCAATCCCAAATACACACAAAGAGACATTCTCTATGAAGACAAATGTGTTTTTCCACGAGTGGGCAATGTTTTAGAACCACAAAACATATTCTGATCAAAAAATATTATCAGAGGCTCAGAGGAAAACACTTTCATTCTACAGGTGTTTCGCTGATGCTCATGGCACTGATAGATGCCCCAGGTCGATCTGAAGCAGTTAGCATTTACCTAGACGTCTTATCTCACCTAAATAAATATTCTTTACAGAAAGATACATGGAAGAGATGGGTAAATTTCAAGATTTAGCAACTTAGGGACATTATCAGTACTGTATTCAATGCCAAGCTTTATCACCTCTGTACTTCAAGAAAGACATTCTCTTTTAAAGAAGTCTAGATAGTACTCTCATCTCTAGTACCTTTCCCATGCAATCTCTCTCCTGCAGCAGGACCAGAAAAGGGCAGAGGGGTGAAAAGTAGAATAAGGGAGGAAGGCAACTCCATAGAGTAACCATAATAAAAATAATAATCATTATGATAATGATGAAGAAGCAGAAGCAGCAGAAGCAGAGAAGAAGCAAAGAAAAAGCAGCAGCAGAAGCAGAAGAAGAAGAAGGAGAAGGAGAAAGGAGGAGGAGGAGGAGAAGAAGAAGAAGAAGAAGAAGAAGAAGAAGGAGAAAGGAGGAGGAGAAGAAGAAGAAGAAGGAGAAGGAGAAGGAGAAGGAGAAGGAGAAGGAGAAGGAGAAGAGGAAAGGAGGAGAAGAAGGAGGAGGAGGAGGAGGAGGAGAAAGGAGAAGGAGAACAGAAGAACTACTACTAAAGTATATAGGTACTATATGTAGTACCTGGCATAAAATAAATACTCTGTAAATGTGGATCCCTCTCCCCTGACATGGCTGCATGCCCAGTCCAATTACATCAGCAAACTTTTCTTTTAGGCAAGCTTCTGACTCAAACAAACAATTTGAAAGAGAGGGACATTGTGTCAGTCAATAAGCCAAATTAACTGAACAAATTAACTTAACTTGAAGTGAAGGTTCATATAGTCATATAGTCTTGACATTTCAGGCGTAGAAGGGTGCCTCCAGTATGAGGTTCTGTGGAGAAGGCTCAGGGACAAGCCCTGCCCCCTACACACACACATACACACACACACAGCACACGTGCGCACACACACACACAATCCTGAAAAACATGACCAATTTCCAGGCATTACAGATAAGACTTGGTTTTTTGTTCTTTCACCTTAAAACAACCTTCACTCTTTCCAGTTCAGGTCAAGCAATTCTGTTTTAATTGGCCGAACAGGGGAAAGATAAAAGGAACTCAGAATTTCCCAATACTTTCACTCCTCCTCGCTGGTCTGCTAAGCCATAAAATGAATACTTAGCCATTCCAGAGTACTTTGCCGTGTGGTAGACATCATGCATCACGCGTTACCCTGGAGGTAAATTCTTACATTGCCCCATTTTATAGATGAGGTCACTGAGATGTGTGAATTTTGAAACTTGGCCAAAAGCACAGAGATAATATATAACAGATCCAGGACTTGAACCAAGTTCAGGCAGAACCCAGAATTGCTGGAATTCACCACTGCAGGCCTAATGACTGTCTTGGGCAGTCTTAATGACAAGCAGGTGATCTCTGGTTTAACATAGTGTCTTTGCAGAGAACACTGCTGTGTATTTCTATGATACCCTAAAAAGAGATTAATGTGGTCAGAAGCCAGAATGAATTCTTTTAAAATCTAAAAGAGCTAATTGGTTTAGGCAAGCTTCTGACTCAAACAAACAATTTGAAAGAGAGGGACATTGTGTCAGTCAATAAGCCAAATTAACTGAACATAAATAGGTGACCTATTTCTTGTAATGCAAAAGAGTTCTTTCCTTTCATAAAGGATTTTGGCTTTTGAGTACACTAAGGATAATCTGTGGGCTCCAAATATGGCTTATAAAACATAGTTAAAGGATATGATGAAGCTTAGCAGGGGAAGTGATGATTCACAATCCCCAGTTCTCCAGTGACCCCCTCATGATCAAAGGAGCTGATTGCCCTCAGGTTTGGGGCTTGGGCCCTTTCCTTTATCCATCACTGTTTACTATGATGAAGACTCCAAAATCTCTATCTCCAGCCTAAATGCTTTGAGCCTAAGAATTCACTCTTTAAGGACCTTCTGGTCACTTCAATTCGGATGACCCTCAGGTCTCGTCATCTTCTTTCTACACCTGCCCAAATGCCTATGTGTCTGGTCTCAATTCATGGCCCTACTCTGCACCCAGTTTCCCAAGCTATGACCCTAATTCCTCTCTCTCCTCACTCGGCCCCAACCCGACACATTTTCAAGACTTGTTGACAGTGGAGAAAGTACAACATGGTAGGTAGTTAATTAAGAGCATGGACCTTGGAGTCAGATAAGCTGAATATGAATATGGGTGTGAATCCCAGTTCCACCAATTATCAAATGTGAC
>JAKSZT010017954.1:8227215-8320488 GCA_026826555.1 Tolypeutes matacus
AGGAGTTAAGTTAACCAAAGAAGTACAGGACCTATAGGCAGAAAACTGCAAAACAATGCTAAAAGAAATTTAAAAAGACCTAAACAAATGGAAAGACATTCCGTGTTCATGGATTGGAAGAATAAATATCATGAAGATGTCAATTTTGCCCAAACTGATTTATAGATTCAATGCAATACCAATCAAAATCCCAACAGCTTACTTTACAGAATTAGAGAAGGCAATTACCAAATTCATCCGGAAGGGTAAGTGCACCCGAATAGCCAAAAGTATTCTAAAAAAAGAAGAGCAATGTGGGAGAAATTTCACTGCCTGACCTTGAAACATATTACAAAGCTACAGTGGTCAAAACAGCATGGTACTGCCATAAAGATAGACACATCGATCAGTGGAATAGAATTGACAATCCAGAAATATACCCTCACCTATACAGTCAATACAGTCAACTTTTTTTTGACAAACCTACCAAGCCCACGCTAATGGGAAAAAACAGTCTCTTCAACAAATGGTGTTGGGAGAACTGGATATCTATAACCAAAAGAATGAAAGAGGACCCCTATCTCACCCCCTATACAAGAATCAACTCAAAATGGATCAAAGATCTAAATATAAAAGCCAGGACCATAAAACTACTAGAAGAAAATATAGGGAAACATCTTCAAGACCTCGTAGTAGGTGGTGGTTTCTTGGACCTTACACACAAAGCACGTTCAACAAAAGAAAAAATAGATAAATGGGACCTCCTCAAAATTAAACACTTTTGCACCTCACAGGACTTTGTCAGAAGGGTGAAAAGGCAGCCAACTCAATGGGAAAAAATATTTGGAAATCACATATCTGATAAGGGTTGAATATCTAGGATATATAAAGAGATGTTACAACTCAACAATAAAAAGACAAATGACCCAATTAAAAAATGGGCCAAAGACTTGAATAGACATTTCTCCGAAGAAGAAATACAAATGGCAAACAAACACATGAAGAAATGCTCAACATCACTCATGATTAGGGAAATGCAAATCAAAACTACAATGAGATATCATTTCACATCTATCAGAATGGCTACTACTGAAAAGACAGAGAACTACAAGTGTTGGAGAGGATGTGGAGAGATAGGAACACTTCTTCACTATTGGTGGGAATGCAGGATGGTACAACCACTATGGAGGACTGTTTGGCAGTTCCTAAAGAAGTTGAATATTGACTTGCCACGTGACCCTGCAATACCACTACTGGGTATATACAAGTTGAATATAGACTTGCCACATGACCCTGCAATACCACTACTGGGTATATACACTAACAGACATCTGCACACCGATGTTCATAGCAACATTATTCACCATTGCCAAAAGCTGGAAAAAACCCAGGTGTCCATCAACAGATGAATGGATAAACAAACTGTGCTCTAGTCACATGATGGAATATTATGCAGCTGTAAGAAGAAATGAAGTCATAAAGCATATGACAACATGGATGAACCTGGAGGACATTATGTTGAGTGAAGCAAGCCAGACACAAAAGGACAAATACTGTATGAATGCGTTTCTATGAACCAAATATATTGTGGAATATATTGTTTGATTAAAATAAAAAATTTATATGTATCCATTACATTTAATTGAGAAATGTATATATTTATTCATCTGTGTTTACTTTTTAGTTTTTAATTTTTTATATTTTCAGTTATTAAATGTACAAAATAAAGTTAAAAAAAAAAAAAGGACTGTAAGAGGATACTATGTACAACTGTGCACCAACAAATTAGATAACCTAGATGAAATGGACAAATTTCTCTAAAGACTCAAATTACCTACAATGACCCAACAAGAAATAAAAGACCTCAACAAGCCAGGAACTACTAAAGACATTGGATTAGTCATCAAAACTGCCCAAACAAGAAAAGCTCAGGACCAGATGGTTTCACAGAGGAATTTATCAAAAATTCCAAGAAGAATTAATACCTATCCTCCTCAAATTCTTCCAAAAAATCCAAGAAAAGGGAACACTCCCTAATTCACTCTATGACACCAACATCACCCTCATACCAAAGCCAGATAAAGATGACACAAGAAAGGAAAATTACAGACCAATAAGTTTTTATGAACACAGATGCAAAAATCCTCACCAAAATAATGGCAAACTGAATCCATCAGCACATCAAAAGAATTATATACCATGATTAAGTGGGATTTATTTCCAAGTATGCAAGGGTGGTTCAACATAAGAAAATCAATTAATGTAATACACAACATTAACAAAATGAAGGAACAAATGCCCACAATTATCTCCATTAATGCAGAAAAGTCATTTGGCAAAACCCTGCACACCTTCCTGATAAAAACACTTTAAAAACTAGGAATAGATGGAAACTTCCTCAATATGAAAAAAGGCATATATAAAAAAACCAGCAGCTAACATCCTACTTAATGGTGAAAGATTGAATGCTTTCCCTCTAAGATCATAAATAAGACAAGGATGCCCCTTGCCATCACTGTTATTCAACAGTGGAAATTTTAGCCAGAAGAATTAGGCAAGAAGAAGAAATAAAAGGCATCCAAATTCAAAAGGAAGAAGTAAAAGATTCCCTATTTTCAAATGACATGATCCTATATACAGAAAATCCTGAAAAATCCACAATAAAGCTCCTAGAACTAATAAATATGAACTCAGCAAAGTGGTGGGGTACAAGATCAACACCCCAAAATCAGTAGTGTTTCTGTACACAATGAACAATTGGAAGAAGAAATCAAGGAAAAAAATCCATTTACAATAGCAACTAAAAGAATCCAATAGCTAAGATTAAATCTAACCAAGGATATAAAGGATTTATACACAGAAAACTATAAAACATTGCTAAAAGAAATCAAAGAAGACCTAAATAAATGGAAGGACATTCCATTCATGGATTGGAAGACTAAATATTATTAAGATGTCAATTCTATCCAAGGTGATTTACAGATTCAATGCAATCCCAATCCTAATTCCAACAGCCTTCTTTGCAGAAATGGAAAAGCCAATCAGCAAATTTATATGGAAGGGTAAGGGGTCCCAAATAGCCAAAGCCATCTTGAGAAAGAATGAAGTTGGAGGACTCATATCCTGATCTTAAAACTTATTACAACGCCATAGTATTCAAAACAGCATAGTACTGACACAAGGACAGACATATAGACCAACGGAATCAAATTGAGAGCTCAGAAATCAACTCTCACATTTATGATCAACTGTTTTTTGAAGAATAGTCTCTTCAACAAATAGTGTTGGGAAAACTGGTTCTCCACTTGCAAAAGAATAATGGTGAACCCCTACATCACCCCATATATAAAAATAAACTCAAATGAATCAAAGACCTAAATATAAGAGCCAGAAATGTGAAGCTCCTGGAAAAAAAAAAAACAGGATTGTCTTCAGGATCTTGTGTTAGGCAATGGTTTCTTAGAGTTTATACCATAATCACAAGCAACAAAAGAAAAAAATAGATAATTGGGATCTCATGAAAAGTAAAATCTTTTCTGCCTTAAATGTCTTTATCATGAAAGTAAAATGACAACCTACACAATGAGAGAAAATATTTGGAAACTACACATCCAAATAGGGTTTAATATCCAGAATATATAAAGCAATACTACAACTCAACAACAAAAAGACAAACAGAGGGGGAGCAGATGTAGCTCAGTGATTGAGCTCTTGCTTCCCATGTACAAGGTCCTGGGTTCAATCCCTGGTACCTCCTAAAAAATTAAAAAAAAAAAAAAAAAAAAAAAAAAAGACTTGAAAAGGCATTTCTCCAAAGAAGACATACAATTTGGCCAAAAAGCACATGAAAAAAATGCTCAACATCAATAGCCATTAGAGAAACACAAGTCAAAACCATAATGAGATACCATTTCATACCCACTAGAATGGCGACCATTGAAAAAAAAACAGATAATTACAAGTGTTCAAGAGCATGTGGAGAAATAGGAACACTCATTCATTGCTGGTGAGAATATAAAATGGGTGCAGCCACTGTGGAAGAGAGTTTGGCAGTTCCTCAGAAAGTGAAGTACAGAATTACCACTTGACCTGGCTATCCCATTTCTAGGTATATACCCAAAAGAACTGAAAGCAAGGACTTGAAAAGATATTTGCACACCAGTGTTCATAGTGGCAATATTCACAATTGCCAAAAGATGGACACAAATCTAGTGTCCACCAATCAATGAATGGATAAACAAAATGTATTATACATTCACAATGGAATGGTATTCAGCCCTAACGAAGAAAGAAAGTCTGATAAATGTGACAACATGGATGAAACTTGAAGGCATCATGTTAAGTGAAATAAGCGAGACACAAAAGGACAAATATTGTATGATCTCACTGATATGAAATAATTAGAATAAGCAAACTCATAGAGTCAGAATCTAGACTCTAGATTACCAGATGATGGGGTGAGGGTAGGGAATAAAGAGTTAAGGCTTACAATATACAGTTTCTCTTTGGGACAATGGAAAATTTTGGTAATGAGTGGTGGTGATAGTAGCACAATATGTGAACATAATTAACAGCACTGAATTTATATAGTTGAATGTGGTTAAAATGGGAAATTGTAGGTTGTATATATGTTACTAGAAAAACATTTTTTTAAATCCATGGAACAGCAAAACACAAACAATGAACCCTATGTTAAACCCTGAGCTATGGTTAATAGTACAATAATAAAAATGTGCTTTCATCAATTGTTTAACAAATGTACCACAGCAATGGAAAGTGTTAACAATAGGGTGATGTATAGAAATCCTGTACCTTAAGCATGATTGCTCTCTAAGCCCACAACTTCTTCTGCAGAGGTCAAGTGTAATTTAATTCAAATAACTTTCACATATATTATTTCATTAGAGCCTTAAACTACCCTCCTCCTTACTGTCTGGACTTACCCATTTTGCTGGTGGGAAAATTAAGCCTCAGAGAATGCACTTAACGTACCTAGGGGTTTATAGCTCATAGATGACAGAGCAAGGATTCAAATCCAATTCATTTCAAACTAAGCCAGGCCCAGGCCCACGGAGCCCGCCGAGAGAGGGCGTGGCACAGGTGCACTCGACCAAAGGGGGCGTTTACAGAGCCGGGGAAGCTAGAGGCGCCTTCCACCTCCACGCCCCAGTCACGCAGCCGCACAGCATCCCGCACGTGGGTCTTGGGGGTTCTCCATTGTGGTGTGCAGTCCCCTCATGAACGCGGGCTACATCTGCAGCCCCTGGAGGGCAAGGAGTTCAGCATCTACAACCGCAACTCCGATACCTTCAGCTCCGGTGTGGCCATGGGTCCTCACCTGCCTGCTCTATCTAGCCCTGGAAGTGAACTTCCACTTTGCCATTGGCGTCCCGGCCTTCTGGGACTCCCTCTGGTTCGTGGGCTTCTGCTACCTGGCCAAGCAGTAACAGGGCTCCAAGCCCAAGCACAACCCGCTGGACGTGGGGACAAATGCGACCTGGGCCACCACTGCCTTCTCCTTCTCCATCTTCACTTGGAGCATACGTGCAGCCCTGGCGGTGGGGAGGCTCAAGGACCTTACCTTCCAAGAGGAATTCAGCGCCCTGTTCCTTGAGGCACAGCCGTAGGCCTCTCCATCTGCAGAGGCAGGGAGCCCTGTATCTTGCCCAATGGCGAGGGTGGGGGGTGCAGGGGGCAGCCTAGTGCCTGGAATGCATTTCCCAAAAGAGGGCCCAAGGGCTAGGGCATGAGGGCAGTGGAAGGCTGGTTTGGGGAACCAGTCAAGACTCACCACTTATCCATTCATTTGTTGCCTCTTTTGTTTTTTATTCATGGGTTCATTTATTCAGTAAACATTTATTGAGAAAAAAAAGAAGTAAACCAAAAATTAAGGGATGCTCAGTAAGGACTATATTTATAGTAAAATGTATTATCCAGGGAAGCAGATGTGACTAAAGCCATTGAGCACCCGCCTCCCACACGGGAGGTCCCAGGTTCGGTTTCAGTGCCTCCTAAAGAAGACAAACAATGAGCAAGCATCAAGCAAAACAACAATGAGCAGACACCGAGCAAAAACAATGAGAGACAACGAGCAAAAACAATGAGCAATGAGCAAACAATGAGCAGACGAGCAAAAAAAAGGTATTATCCTCAAATATATACTGAGCATTTATCATGCATAGGAAAAGAGGTGCACAAAGTGATTCTAGGTAAATTAAATGCCACGTTTTATTGGTCATCTGGTCATCTCCAGCAGAAAGAATATGAGTAAACCTCTGAGTTCAAAGATGCATTCAAACAGCTAGCTGGTGATGTGGGAGGACCTGTGAATCCAGGGCCCAGCATTTCCCCCCTGCTCTGCCATTGTGTGACCTTTTACTGGCCCTTTGTCTTCATAAATCTCATTTAAAGGATCCCCTAAAACCCAGTTTCTTCATTTTACAGGTGAGGGGAACAACTAACCCGTAGAGTCTTGTCAACCTGTGCATTTTTATTGCCCAAAGAGTGTTGTTATATTCTTAGGATTACTTGGGTTCACAATTAAAATTCTATTTATTAAAGTTATAATTTTTTTAAATTGAAACAACACGTTTCTTAATTTGCCTATTCAGGGCCCCAAAATCTGGCAAGGGAAGTCAGCAGTCAGCTCAAGGCAATTTTCCCAGAAACTGATGGCACCTCTGAAGGGTTCTCAAGGAAAGTAATATAAGGCCAGATCCAATCAGGCACCTGAAACTCTCAGAAAGTTTTCTGCCTCCATGGGTGCTGGCTAAGAAATCACACATGGCTCTCTGAAGAGAGGTACCATGTAGGTGTTGGAAATGCTGAATTCTCCAGTTTGTGCCCAGACTCACCTCTCCCCACCTCCCCTCACCTGCACACCAGATGGCAGAGAGGCTAAGTTCTCTGAAGTCTCCTACAAATTGTTTAGGGGCACCAGACCAAGAATTTTATGACCTGCCCTCCCTAAAATGCTTCTACGCTAGCAGAGATGCTAAAACACCACTCCAATAATTTGAGCTGTGATACATATCACTAGACTCATTTCACTGGATACCAGCAGAATAACAACTGGCAAAGCACATGCCAACTGGCACCAGCCGAAGAACCATCCCTGTGCCTTAGCATGCCAAGGGTGGCACACTCCCTAGGCCAGCACTGCCTTAGGTCCTGGAGCCTGTTCTTTTACCAGCTTTACAGAAACAAACTATACTTTTCTGACTCTCGCCATAAAACTTTCCTGTAACAATCCTTTAATGCTGGAGTTGATGTTTGGAGTTTGGAAGGAACATTGAAATAATGGCCTTGAATTTTAACCAGATGAGGTTACTGGAACCCTGAGGGGAGTGGGAATAAACCAGAAAAGGAACATCACAGAAAACAAGGGATGCTGGTATATACAGAAGCTGCAGCCCCTAAAACTGAAGGTTGGGAGCTCACCTTTCCATTCACCATCATTATTCAAAGACATCCTCACACTTCAGATATGAAGGAATGGAGATCCTTTTTCCAATGCATTTAACTTAAAGAGCTGCCATTGTCCCCTTTCAAAAAAAGAGTGAGTCCTGGTCATCCAGCCATGATTTCAGCCTCCCCATCTCCCATCACCGCCTCTACACCAACCCACGTAGTAGGTCATGCAAGACAGGTCTACTTATTGTAAAAGATGAAGTTTACAGGAATGTTCGCTCCTGTTCCTCAGAAGCATCACGGTGAAAACTTGGAAGGCCTGGATTTTGCCATCCACAGATGTTTTGCTCATCAAAGCCCAGGTCTTATAGGATCCTGGTCCTTTCTCTTGGGAGAACCCATGGTCTGAGTGCCTTTTCCAATCCTGTCTTGGACAATTTAGACTTTTACCTCCACACCAGTGAGGACAGGGTCTTTGGGGTGGGAGCTGGGGGTAGGAAAGGTGTCCTTCTAGGCTTAGAGCTGAAACACAGAGACTTGGGATGGTGTGTCCACATCCTTCTACACATCGACAGGCTTCTCCAGTTAGGGCCATTCAGATCCTGGAATGAGTCTGCCCTGATAGTACAACTGCGTGGGATTCCAGCTAGAGTTCGGTTTTCTCCTTCCCAAGGTAAGAGTGATAATACTTTGACTGGGTGTCTTCTATGATTGTCATCATCATAATCTCAACAATTACTACTACTATTTATTGGGCCCTTAGGCCGTGTCAAATACTACTGCAGCAGTAACTCACTTGCACAGATTATCTCCTATTATTCCAATGAAGTCTATACTCTTATCCACTTTGTGCAGGTGAGAAAAGTTGAAGTAGGCTGTCTGACTCCAAATGCCGTGTGCCATCAACCACACTTTCCTACCACATACATCATCTCACTCTCACTGTTATTGAAGAACGAATCATCCACAATGGGTAGCTAACTTTTTCACAAACATCTCAAAACATCCAGCAATCATTTATTCAATGAGCGTTTCTGAGCAGTCACCGTACGCCAGTACTTTTGCCACGCTTGTTCACAGGTATGAACATGACGTCCATGGGCCCTGCCCGCAAAGATGAGACAAATCCACCAAAGGTTAATGTCCCCATGGGATCGCTGGAGTCAGGCTATCCTGCCGTCCCTGCCAGCTCTACCCCTTTGGCCTTGCTAAGCCTCTTCCTTTCAAATTTCAAACAATGAATTCAAGAAATAGTCTACATACATTAGCAAAGGACAAACCTCCAAAACTTCAAAATTACAGATCCATCATTCTTAATTCTCTACAGCAAACTTCCTCCTCAAAAACAGTAAGCATGGGCTTCCTAAAAGCAACATTAAGTATAAGATACAAATTACAAAATTGGAAAATAGGCTTGGAGGTTGAAGGTTTTGTCTGAGGTCACATGGCTGTTAAATCAGTTGAGTTTAGGTTCAGCTATGAGTAACAAAAAACAAGACAGAGGTTGTTTTCTGTCTGTGCCACTATCCTCAGGCAATCAGGCTCCTACTTGATCACTGTTATCACCCAAGGGTAAGACTCCTTATTTTCATGTGTCAGATGGTGACATCACCACCCCAGGTATAGGAAGGAAGAAGGGATGAAGAAGAGGCAAAGTACATAAAAGGTGCCTAATGTCACTTCTGTTGGATATCTCATTGACCAGAACTTACTAATATGGTTACAGCTAACTGTTAAGGAGACTGGGAAATGTAGTCTTTTTTTAGGCAGCCAGTTCTCCCAACTAAGAATTCTCCTACTAAGGAAGAAAGGCTATTGAGGAAACAGCTGTCTCTGTGCAGCTGATAAACAGTACACCTGGCATAGGAACCCAGCTCTGAGGGACTCCAAGGTTCTGACTCCATCAAGATCAGGCAGGCTTTCATTTTAATTTTTATAGCAATGACCATTGGTGCTCTCTGCTTCACTTCATAAAGAAACTGCAAAGTGGGATTTTGGGACTTTCTATAATCTTTTTTTTTTTTTTTTTCTGACTTATCATTAGCCTTCACTTCACTAGCTAGAAATCATCTCCAATCTCATTTTAAGGTATTCTGATGGTTTGGAAATATGCCTATTAATTCTTTGATACCCCTCCCTTCAAAAGTTGGAGCTGAATTCCACTTATCTTAAATGGGGGCTGTCCTTGTGACTTGTTTATAATGAATAGATATGGTAGAAGTGACAATTTGAGATATTTGAAACAAAGTCATGAAGCCACTCAAGCAGTCTTATGGAGAGGCCCTCGTGGAAAGGACTTGAAGACCCCACCAAGGGCCATGTGAGTGAGCTGGGGAGTGGGTGCTCTAGCCCCAGTCAAGCCTTCAGATGACTACAGTCCCAGTTGACATCTTCACCTCTCTAGAGACCCTGAGCCAGAACCACCCTTCTAAGCCCCTCCCCAATTCCCAGCCCACCTAAAAGGGTGACTTAATAAACGTTTGCTGTTTTCAGCCAGTAAGTTCTGGGGTAACTTGTTACACAGCAATACAACAATACAAGTCTCAATGTAATTTCACGGCTCTCTGTGCAACTGCTTGCAAATTAGAGAAAGTACAAATGATGATCCTGATAAAGCAAATTTGTGTTTTAAATGGCTGTGTTCTACCATCTCACTTGATTTTAAATGATTTGAAGCAGTGCTTAGATGTCCGGATGCTGACATGAAGAGGGAAGGCCAGGGAGCCATCCCTGCTAGAACATCTTGCTAATATCACATCCTTGAGTGGTCCCAGGAAAGAGCTGAACCTGCTGCTGGCCAATTACTATCAGGAGAAACAGCTCAGTATCAGTGAAGCCAGTGTCAAAATGATGGGTTTTGGCAAACACTATGCAGCATCCAGATGGATAATGTTGAACAATTCTACTCAACAAGTTAACTCGTTTAGCTATCTGGGGCAGCTCTGTGGGGCTTAATTACCTTAGCAGATCTATTAGGATGAATTTCTTTGGGAGGTTAAAGGTTCCACAGGAAGCATATAAAGGTTATCTTATAATAGCAATGAATATATATTGATAACTCTTGTTCCTGAAATATCCCAAGTCAAGGTCATGCTTTATGGTCCAGGCTCTTGAATCTTCATACCAAGATACCACTGAGGCCTGCTATCACTCAAGAAGGGTTCTTAGGAGTAAGAACCAGAGAAACATGTTCTCTAGGGGACACGTAGAATTATCTGGTGGGAAAGCTTTCTAAACTAGGACATGTCCTTGTTCCTCTACTAGGTTGTCACTAATATGAGCACCTCTTCCTTCACTGAGAATCACCACATCATAAATCACTATTACTAGTGGAAACACCTTTAAAAAGTCTCAGGAATTTGGGGGCAAGAAAAGGTTGAAAACTACCAATGTCTCTGAAATGAAAATACAAAATACTTGTACAATAGGCATTTTGATTATGGCCTAAAGATCTCCTATTTAAAATTCACTTGGGAAACTCTTCTTCCATGGGACAATTTACCCTGTCATTGGAAGAAGGTAACTCCTTTTTTTCTTTTTGCCTCAACCAATTGGAAGCTTGGAGGTAAATTTAATGCTCATTCAGAGTAAATGTATCCGCTTACAGGATTGTCATCTTTTCTTTCTCCTCTTTGTACATGGATTTTTATTTTCCATTTCTATACTAGCAGCTTTTGCAATTTATGTTTCTTCTTATATCTTGTGATGCCTCAATCACTTTGGAAAGCAGGCAGCATATAAATTACAAATGAATAAGAGAAGGTGCTCAGGTTTCCTTCTTAACCACAGTTAATAAAATGCATTTTCAGAATAAGATGCAAGAAACTACTAGAAAACTTAGGCAAATACCCCTTTAAAGAGAGGGTCCTTGGAAGTTGCTACTATCAGAGAAATCCCTCCCTCACTCTGCTAACAAAGCTTCACAACTCTCCACAAAAGACATCCTTCGCAAGGCTCAAAGGCAGGTCAAGCCTGTTGGAGGACGGTACCCAGGCAGATAAAAGATGCAGGCTGTGAAGCTCATTCCAAGCTTGGGAGCAGAGCTGTGATCCTGACATTCCCGCTCTTGTTGGGATGAAGTGGTTCTTTGTGTAGGTTCTTTCACCTCTGGAGAAGAGAGCTTTGAGCCGTCAGCCTTTTCCTCCATTGGGAGTTGTGAGCATCTCTTCTTAGTACAGTAATATTTCTGCCTCCTTAAAGCCCCCTCTTCAAAAGTCTGTCAAGGGAAGTGTCTCGAAAAAAAGGCAAGAAGGATGTGTCTCTGGGATCTTTAAATCAACCATCAAAAGGAAAGGAGGAAAGAAAAGGGTGGAGGGGGGGAAATATTCCTTATAAGGAAATAGATGATGGGCCATATGGGTGGGAATGGCGAAGGGCCCTTTGGAACTCCCCAGGCAGGAGCCTGGTGGCTCAGCCCCCTTCTGAAACTCATTCATCCCCATCACCAGCCTTTCCTGGGCTGCAGCAAGCCTCTGCTCTCAGTGAGGAGCATGATGGTCTCACACAGAGCTTTAAAAATATCTACCCACCCACTGGAAGTTTGATTAATCAGCCAAGTTCTCACCCATATGTCACAGGGGTGGCAGTGATATATATGATAGTGATGTGACGGGTACAAGCGAGTCACAAAGAGTCTTATCTGGTGGGGAGAAGAAGTCAGAGCATCAAAGTTAATAAGCTTGGGCTCTGAAGCCAGGGGGTGTAGGTTGAATCCCAGTTCCCACACTTGCTAATTATGCGACAAGGTTACTTAACGTCTCCATTTTCCACATTTGCACATTTGTGCCCACATTGTAAGATTGTTGAAAGGGTTAAATGAGTACTTTGAATGGTGCCTAGCACATAGTAAGCACTCAGTAAACTTCAGCTGTGATGATGAGTGTGATGATAATGACAAAAATGACAGTGTTGAAATTTAAAAGATGAATAGTTGTTTCCCAGGAAGACAAAGGGGTAAAAGAACATTTCAGACAGAAGTAGCATGAACAGAGGCAAAGAAGCAGGAAAGATAGTGATGCAGCAGGAAACCATTTGGAAGGAAAACAGGGAGATGATGCTGACAAAAAAAAGCAAAGGTTCTGGCCACATAGGACCTTGGATGCCTTGCTAGGGCATTTTAGCTGTACCTAACACAGCTACAAGCTGTAGAGAACCATTTTCGAATTACAAGCAGAAGTGAACTGGTAAAGGGTGAAGTGCTATACTTTTTGCAAATTACTTTTAACTGTTTCAGGCTTTAAATTTTTAAAAATAATTAATAAAAGATATCTGATGATGACAAAGATATAAGAATAGCCCTCTCACCCTATACAACCATAACACTGGACAAAATATATGAGGCAACTGTTTTCAGGCAATAGACAACAGGAAGCATGAGATTGCAATGGCAGAGAAAAAGGAAATTCACACTGTAAGCCCCATGTTCACCCTGCCTCCCTGCCTAGGGACAACTCCCCAACCATAGCACAGTGATCTTGAGTCTAAGCAGACATGGTGGTCACACTGAGCTGAGGAGGCAGTGATAAGAGTTTGGGGTAGGTGAATGGTGTAGAATCTTTGAGATAGGGCAGCAGAGAGGAGGAAACTATGTAAAGAGGGGCCTCCTAAACCTGTGTGTGGGTTCCCCATGAATACCAGGCTGAGGCCTGGGAGGCCCATGTGCAAGCTGAAGTTAAACCAGGCAGGTTGCTATGAATTTGAGAACAGAACAGAGACAACAGAACTCAGGCAGGACTAGGAGATGTCTGAAAAATCCTAATACCCCCAAGCAACCAGCTGAGGTACTACAAAGTCCACACCTTAGGAGTAAGGACCCACACCCTAAAGTAAGGCCTATTTTAGATCCACCCGAACAAAACCTAAAACCAAAAGAAAAATAAATAAATAAAAAGATTTAAAAAAATTTTTTAATAAAGTAATAAAATAAACTAAAACCAAGCCCTGACAAGATCAACATGAAAGTCAGAGACTGGAGATTGAGTCCTTGCCAAGATTGAGGGGCTTGAGCAACACCTTGGGATTTCAACAGATCTCCCCTTACAAAGCATAAAGCAAAGCCTAAGCAAGTTGAATGGGGTCAGCCAGTGATTGAACTGCCTACCAGAGAAAAAAAATAAACAATGTTCAGAGGAATATAACAGAATCCAGATGCTCTACAACATAGCAGTCACAATGTTCAGTGTACAGTCGAATATTAATAGCCATGCAAATAAATGGAAAAATTTGACCATAGTCTAAAAAGACTCAACAAAAAAATCAGTTCTGAGATGGCTTAGAGCTCTGTTCCCAAGCTTGGAGAAAGCTTTACACCAGCATCTTTTATCTGCCTGGGTACCTTCCTCTTGGAGGTTTAACCTGCATTTGAGCTTTGAGAAGGAAGTCTTTTATGGAGAACATATAGGAAAGTATGCTCAAACAATTATATAAATATGATCTTAATGAATAGGCAGATATAGTAGCTCAGTAGAGAAATAGAAAATATAAAAAAGAAACAGACATGGGATTACTGAGAGCAGATTATGAAGATGGCAGAGTGAGAATCTTCAGGGTTCTGTCCTCCAGTAGAAGCTTTGAACAACCAACAAAAACTGGCAGAAACATCTTTCTCAAAACTCCAGAAAATAGGTAAAGGCTTATAGAAAGAGGGCAAGTGCTGAATCAATAAGCTACTTAAAAGTGGTAGGATCTCATGGCACCATTCCTGGCCTCTTCCCCACCCCCCAGTGTGGGGCCCCTTGTTCTGGTTCCAGAGGGAGCAGTGTAGCCCTCATGCACATACAGGGAGCATGTGTATCTGGCACAATGTGACTGCTGGAAGCCTGAGGGACTGAACCAGGTTACTAGTTATAACCTCATAGCTCCAGAGCTTGCCCTGGGAGAAGATCACAACTCTGAGAGTAACTGTTGCCATGGGTTGATATGATCCATTCTAGATTGTTTGGGGTGGGGTGGGGGAGGGGGAAGTGAGGACCAGAATAGAGCAGGGAATCACTGAATGCTGGATACTAGTTGAAGAACAGGAAGGAGAAAAGCGAAGGCGAAGAACAAGGAAGTTATATAATTCTATGGCATAGTGAGCAAATCAGCAGTGGACGTGATCAAGATCTCACCCTACCCAGCAGCCATGGATTAAATGAAAATCTCCTGGAAACTGGAGCTGTGGTGTGCATATCAAACCTCTTTCCAGTCTAGGCCTGAGAAGGGGAATATCTCAGGCCTGCAGTAGAGTGGTAAAGGCTAAAACACTTTGTAAACCCCATCTGCTAACAAATATTGGACCTGCAAAGAACTTTCCATTATTGAGTGACAGTGCAGAATAGAAGAAAAAAGCAAAATGGATCATATAGAAAAATCTTCTAATGCAAAATAGAGGTGGCATCATCTGGAAGACTTGAAGAAAAAAAACTATTATAGAAAAAAATATAATTTTGACAAGAAGTAGAAAAGGTTTTCATAAACTGTGTACAAGTGGTTCTGAATAAAACAAAGGATTTGGGGAGAATATAAACTATGTATGACCTCAGAAAAACAGGGAGAGGGAGCTTGGAGGAGAGCATGACTTAAAATCTCAGGCTGGCTTTCATCCTAATAGCCTCAACCTGGAAACAACCCAACTATCCATCCAGAGCAGAATGGGCAAACAAATTGAGGTATATTTATATACAGTGGAACACTATACATTAATGAAAACAAATGAACTTCAGCTGCCCTCAAAAACATGGCTGAGTCATACATAATATTGAGAAAAAGAAGCTGGACACAAATGATTATATATGATACGATCCTGTTTACATAAATGGAAAACACAAATACAATTCAACAATAAGGTTTATCTTTGAGGAAAAGGTACTGGGAAGGGCATTTTGGAGGCATTGGGGTGCTGGCAATATTCCTTAAACCAGGTGGTAGTTACACAAATGTTCATTTTTATAATTAATCGAGCTGTACATTAATGCTTTCCTATATTAGCAAAAATTCGACAAAAAATTTTTAAAAAGAAAGAATTACTGAAATAAAATCAGGCTACAAAGAAACCGAAAATGTAATACATAATGAAAATCTACTTTAAAGGCTATAAATAATTTTTTTTTTAGGAAAAAAGAAAAGACTGCAGACACCTAAATTGGTGATGTAGAAGACAAACTTGAAAAGTCTTTCCAAAATCCAGAAGTGCAAAAGAGAAAAATGATGTGCGAAGAGCCGTGTAATATGGGAACAGAGAATGAAGATCCAGCATTAGAATGAGAGATATTCCTGAAGAGGAAAAGAGAAATAACAACCATCAAAGGCGTGAGAGAAAACTAACTTAAGCTAAAAACAAGACCTAAGGCTACTGATCTCTGGAGCTAACAATGTTATTGGCAAAAAATAATGTAAAATTCCCATGCTCAGACATTTCACGATGTCATTTTAAATACATTTCAAGAATAAATAAAAAACGTCTCAAGGCAAATAATCATACCCATTATTTGGGGCCTGTTAGGGTTAAATGACTTAATGAATATGAAATGGTTGCATAGTGCTGGCATATAAGAAGAATCTAGTAATTGTTATTCTCAAGAGTTTTATCATCATTATTAGTTTAAACAATAAGCAACCTACAAAAGTACGAAAAAGATCTCACTGGCTACACATTTGTCCCCAACACTAAATGCCAGTAGGCAAAAGTTCAAGGCCTTGAGAGGCAAGAAATCTCTAACCACTCAACCACAACTCCTGCATGAAAGCAGGAAAAAAGGTAAAAGTTCCATCCCTTTCTAGGAAACAAAAATTCTTGAAGATAGAAACAAGATGACTTAAAGATGGACCCATAGGTATAAATCTGAGTAGAAAGAAGCTATATTTTTAAAACCCTGGCCATATGTACTAAATCCTCTTACTAATGTAGTGTTTGGAATAATTGCTCAAATATGATTTAAAAGTTGAATGCAAAAGCCCAAAACAAAATTTAAAAATATATTTATGCAGAAAAGTAATAATAATGATTATAGTAAGACAACAATTTGGATCTATAATCTGTTAATTAAATTAACAAAGTTGGGAAAAATAGAAGTGCAAAAGAGCATGGAAAGTAAAAGCTCTCTAAATTTCTTGTTGTGTATGGGGAAATCAATAGTGGTTGTTTTGGTAATTAGAGAGGAGTTAGTACATTGATAATTACAGAAACAAATTCCATATTTATTGTATTTGACCAATTTAAAAGTAATCAACCACTTTTTGGAGAATTTAAAATGAGATATTTGCATTCAAAATCACTATACAAGAAAAAAGGAAGTGATATAGATATAGTCCAAAAGGACAAAGAAAGAACCTACCTTTAAACTCTTGTTGTACAAAGAACAATCATCAAGGAAACACATGAAATAGAAACCATAAAACAAGACAACCTAAAAAGTTCCACAGTTACACTGAAGAATTTAACATAAAAAAAACTATTATAATTACAGAAAATTTAACAGGAAAAATACACTTTAGAGAGCACTCCACCATCATATCATTATTTAGCAAAATAAATGTTTTTTAAAAAATGAATACTTAAAGGATTTGAAAAAATGTAAATTACAAAGTAAAATGTATATGTATTTGTGTGTGAAGAGAGAGAAGTAATATATCTTCTTTTTGACTCTTTGTGGAATGTTTACCAAAACTGGGCATATATTAGGTTATAAGAAATGTCTTAATAACTCCAAAATCTAAAAATTTTACAGTAAACAAATCACAGGATTCTTCAATAAATAACATTGAGAAGACTTTACTTTTAAAAAAATTATAATTCATATGTCTATTAAAATTCCACTTGAAGCATTCCAAAAATATAAGATACTGCTAATAAATGTATACATAACCTCCCTGGCTTGACTATAAGTTCTTTAGGGACAGGCAATGAACAGTACGTTTATTTGATTTTCCTCTTGCACCCAGAAAGCATGCAGGTAAACATCCCTTGAATGAGTACATCAATGAATCAGTGAGTGAACAAAAATGAATGAATGCATGTCTCAAGCAATCCCATCGTTGCTGAATTCTTTTTTACCACAATTTGTTTGGTTGGGTGATTTTCACCTCCATTCTACCCAACTTGCCACAGCTTTTGCATTATTCCCTCTGGAATTTCGTTTAAAGAGGAAAACTAGAAACTCTTCTCAGGAATGAACTGCGGCTGGATGTGGCATGCATGGCACGTGGCTTTTTTCGTACCTGTTCTTGGAGGGTCACCAACCCTGAACTAGGCAGCTGTGGCACATACACCGAAAGAAAGGCACATTCGGTCACTGGTGATAAACACTAACTACACGAGGGAACCTGTTCGTGTGGCCATCCACAAGCAGGAGGCTGCAGCTGCCATGGGGCCAGGAGGAGGATGGTACCACCAAGGGCACTGCAGTGTCCAGTGTCCCCTACGTCAACTCCCAGCGCAGCACTGCCTGTCCTCTGAGGAGGGAGCAGTGGTCCCAAGCAGCAGGACTTTAGGCCCAGCTTGACATGTGACAGCCCCAAGAGAACACTAAGCAGCTAACCCCTCTGAATCTTTGACTCACCCGAGAACCAATCCGCAGTCCTCTGAAATGATTCAGGCCATGTTTTCAGACCCTGCCTGCCCGATGCCTTCGCTTTGCCATCTCTAAACTCAGAACACCTCTGTGCAGTCCTGCCCTGAGCCCCAAGATGCTGGTGATAAAGTATGATCAGTCACAACTCAGTGTTCACCTTGGCAGAAAGTAAATAAATAGAATGAATCTTTCATCAGAAAATAAATGGCCCTTCTCCAGGCTGAGAGTCTGGATTACCGTCCTGAAGGACAAACACAGCGTCTCTACCCGCCAGCCTCAGGCCATAAAGTACAGGCTTCACTCCACCCAGTGGTCCCCAGGCTTCCAATGCCAGGCTTGGAGGGCAGGTGGAATTGCTCTCTGCTTCTCTTACCTACTGAAAAGGTGAGCTCTGGCCCTGCTCGAGCTGCCCTGTGCATTGTGTGCTCGGCTGCTTGCCCGAGAATGCATAGGGCACCCTTACCTACCTCCGAAGTGAGAAGGGCCAAAATGCAGCTTGTGGGCCTCTTGTGGGCATCCTGGCCAAAGCTCAGAACAGCTATCCTAGCAGAGCACGGGTTTAACAGGCCGCTGCTCAGAGACGTCTCAGAGAAACCATTTCCAAACTTTGTTGGGTTTTTAATGTCAACCTCTTCAAATGTTGCCCGAAATGCACAGATGGTCCAGTCCTCATGGCCAGGGCCGCTCAGCAGGGCCCCTGCCACAGAAAGATCCCAATCGCCTTTGCTAACTGATGGCTGAGCAGAGGCATTTGTTCTTTCCACCTTACCCAAATAAACAAAATGAAAATCCACCCCAAGTCAATGCATGACCTGCCCTAATCTCAATTCAAAGCAAAGGCCCCAGAGTGCAGGAAAGTCTGCCAAACACACCCAAGCACAGGCTTGTCTTCCTGGCGGTCACCAGGATGAGGTCAGGTCCTTCCGAGCTCTGTCTCCTGCTTCTGTGTCCTGCATCCACAATCCGTTGGCCAACTGAAGGCCTAAGGTTCCCAGGGTCCCTCTCTCCTTTCAGGCCTTCAGGCTTTGCATTGAGAAGCCACTGACCCTAAGAAACTTTGCTCTGTAGACATCACTCCCTGATTCTTCCAACCTCTCTTACCTTCTCTTCTAGACTCAGCCCACCGAGGCCTGCAGCCTCGTCAGCTTCATGTGCTCATTCATTTCAGTAAGCAAACAAAATGGACAAGAGAAAGGAACACTATCCAAGGGCTCTGGCCTCTTGGCTTCCCTCACCTCTTTCTAATAAAATGGACAGACCTGCAGAAGCAAGTTTGGCTTCACTGGCCCAGATCAGAAGGCTCAAGACTATGTACCTACAAAGCACACTGGTTTGACAATGACACTTAATAGCATCTATGTGGGCCACCTGGGAGTAATTTTGACTTCTCTGCTTTAGAAAGGAGCACAGCATTCCATATCACTGAGAAAGGCTGATTCTGGTCTGCCTTTAGTAACCCTAGTTTACCTAAGCAAAACAGCTGGTCGAATCAACATAATTCTCTATTCTAGGAAACGAATCCTTCCTCTTTTTATTTTCCTACTATTTAATTAGGGGGTTGGCTTACCCAGAATGCAATGGAGCCCTGTCCTATGCTCCTTAGGATGAATTTAGCCACTGTATTTCCAGGTTTATTCCCATCTCTGGCCCCTGCCTGGAACAACAAGGCTGTGCTGTGTTACAAAGACACAGAAGCAATTAAAATGACTGCTGTTCACTCCCCCCTGGACACGGCTTCCAGCTGATTCGGATCTGGGCAGGATTCAAAGCACATGGCCACAAGTCAAGAGATAGCAGGGCCTAAACCTCCCCTGCAGCTGAGCTCCATTGGAAAGGACAATATGGAAAGAAGACAGCGCCACTGGTAACAAAGACCCCATAATGTGGAAAACACCTTGTGAGAGAGGTGAAGACTATCTCCCCAGTTAGTATCCAAGGAAACCAAAATGTTCACCATCAATTTCGGGCTACAAGATCTATCCCACACAAAGAAGTCACTTTGGCAACATTTTATCTCCGAACTCTTTCCCATCACCCCCTTGGACAGACTTGGCTACAACTGCCAATGGCTGGCCAGAGCCTGGTGTTCCACCTTAGATGCACAATGGCCACAGATGCCACCCTCGGAGGGCTAACTTCCCAAACAGGGCAGACTCCTTACCATCAAGCTCCTCCACAGAGATGTTAGCAAGCTGCTCGCTGTCGCTGCCAGCTGAGAGAGATCGGTTGAGGTAATTCCCCTTGTACAACAAGCCAGCGGTCACATGGTGGAACGGCATCTTCTCCCTGCTCACCAGAGAATGGGGGGAGAGAGGGGAGAGGACGACATCGTCATTAGGTCCTCCTTTCTTTCCTTCAAAGACCATCCCAATTTTCAGGTGGCCGGTGTTATTTCTAAAATCACAATTCTAGAGGGAAAGTCAGAAAATTTCCAGGGTCCCAGTGGTGTGAGCAATTCCCAGATGAACTCAAGTTGTAGCCCATCCTTAACTTCACGGCATCCTTCATTTTTCTCCCCATTAATTATGAATTAATTAATAACCTGTGGCACATCAAGTCATCATCAAACTGTCTCTTTGTACAAACAAGAATAGTCTCTGCTCCTTTCCTTGGTCAGATAGAAATTATTTCTCAATCCTTGTAAGGGGGGACTGAGCATCCCAGAAATGGCGGGCTGGCCCGGAACTGGACAACTTGGCGCGAGTGCATGGAGAGCTGAGTATTTCGCTATTCCCAGGTAAAGCAGGTACTCCAATCACAAGGCACCCAAAGCAGGCAGGAAACGCCCAGGCTCTAAGTAAATAACATTCAGCACTCCGCATCTCTGAGAAGCACCCTCTCCCCCAAGCCTGACTGCAATGCTGATGTCTGTGTGAGTGGCTTGTGAGCCCGTCTCTGTCCCACAGGCACTCACTCTGAGACACCCAGGTTCTATGAGCCAATTACTCCTCCCCAGCTGCAACAATGCGTGATGCCGCAAGGCGGAGCAGCTTCCAGCGCCCTCATGGACAGCTAAAGTATCCCCTTCCATAAGACTAACAAACCCTCCAGGAAAAGCTCCTTAGGCCAGAGCCTGGACAATACCACCCTCCGCAAAGGCAGGCCAGAGGCTCCAGGCTAAGATAAAGGGAGGAGAGGGAAGAGAGGTGGTAAAGAGAATGAAGGAGCAAGCAAAGAGGAGCCAGAGGAAAGGCAGTTAGAAAGGTGGCCTTCATAGGAGAAAGAGTCCAGCTCCTGTCCCAACTCTCCCCATAGCACTCTCTGTTAATAGTGAGCAAGTCGCTGAACATTCCAAGTTCTGTTCCCTCCTCTGGAAAAGGGGGCTAAGAGGATTGATAAACCTCTGAACGGAATTAGGACTGAGAGGCAGGAATTATAGGGAGTTTCTAGCGGGTAAAGGACAACTTTCTAACGGGGCAACACCATAAGGAGTAATTTCCCCGCCATTGGAGGCATTCAAACAGAGGCTGATGGCCTCCCTGCTTGGGATTCTGTGGGAGAGAGCTATTCCTGAGCTCTCCCCCAATACATCTGTCATCTCCATGGGAATCACTTGTACAATCCTTGTAAATACTAAAGTTTGAGTCTGAATGGCAACTGTATGGTAAGGCAGCACGATAAACAGTATGGCCCAAGCAATTCCCCTGCGGTCCTCCTGAGTGACCAAGTGTAAATTTACAGGAAATGGCAGTCAACAGAATGCCAGTGGCTGAGGATGACTGTTGAGGGCACCCAAACCTCATACCACACTCCTCCGGAAAGAGCCACATGAAAGCCGCCTTTCCTCGCAGGCTCCGTGGAACAGAGGTCCCATCAGCACCACTGAGGACAGACCCAGCAGGACACCACCTCCTCTCTCTCCCTAGAACACACCAGCCAGTCCCCCTTTTGGTTGAGAGCTGCTGACCTAGAGTTCAACCAAAGAAGAGTCCTAAAAGTTAAGGGACTTCAAAAGAATTGAAAGCAGGGAATCAAATAGATATTTGTATCCCAATGTTCATTGCAGCGCTGATCACAATAGCCAAAAGGTGGAAGCAAGCCACATATCCAGCAAGGGATGAATGGATAAACACAATGTAGTACAGCTATACAATGGAATATTATTCAGCCATTAAAAAGGAATGAATTAACTAATGCATGAGACTGCATGGATGAACCTTGAAGACATCATGCTGAGTGAAAGAAGCCTAACAAAAGGACAAATGCCATATGATTTAATTTATATGAAACATCTAGAATAAGCAAATTCATAAAGATAAAAAATAGATTAGAGGTTACTAGGGGTTGGGGGCATGGAAATGAGGAGTAAATGCTTATGGGTACAGAGTCTCTGTCTGGGGTGATGAAAAAGTTTTGGTAATGGTTGGTGACACAATATCGTGAATGCTATCGATTACCACTGGACTATATACATATAGTCGTTAAAATGGGAAATTTTGTGTTGCATCTATGTTACCACAATAAAAATTTTAAAAAGCAAAGCAAAACAAAAAATTAAGGGGGTTGACCAAGACCACAAAGCTAGTTAGTGAAAGAACCAGTTCTAGAACTCAAGACTCTTGAGTACTGTTTCTACTACAACAGCCTTAGCTAAGCCCCAGACATTTCCACCCAGATGTCAAACTCTCATTCCAAACTCAAGATATCTAAAAATGAATTCATTATCTTCCTAAAAAAAATAGGCCACACTTCCTGGTTTCTCCATTTCTATTGGAGGTACTTTTCATTCAGCATAACAACTGGGACAGCTCCCACAAATACTCTGGGCCCTGAAAAGTAAAATGGGCCAAGTCAAGAGCCATCTGTCGGCTGCCAAATCACCTTTAACTCTTTCCACAGCCAACAAAATGTACGTCCACAGGCCCATCACAAATGGCACAAGGCTAATTACACAGTATAATGCATTTACCATGGTCATGAGGACACCTTCAGCTAATTATGTCGGTCTTTTCCCTCCACTCCTGATTTCCTGGGGCAGTGCTCCATGGTCATTGGAACATGGACTGATTCACATGGCCCAGCAAATGAGAAGTCAACTCTGGCTAAAGTTTCCTGTGTAGTTTCAGCTTCAGCCTCCACACCCCCCCACACACACACCCCCAGTACCCAAGTCAGCCTCTCAGGCTCTTATTTTAAGCATTGTTTAAGCCTCCACATGTATGGAAAGACACCAGCACTGATCTTATGTAAGTTAGCTACCTGGAGAGAGACCTGCTAACATCAGTTCTGGAGCTAAAGGCATCCCAGCATTCCTTCCCATTTCACCCAGGAAATGAGCTCGTCTCTCTAGTTTCTCAGCATTTTTGTAAATATCTTCCCGTAATCACCTTTTACTTGGTTGTCTGAAGCTTTGGATCCACCACGCAAATTTTCACAGCCCTGGTGAACATGTCCAACCCACAGGAAACAAGGCAGATGCTACCCACTCCCCAGTTCCGCCAAAGATTCAATGTTGAGTACTGTGCAGGAAAAACTGGTTATAACTGAATCTCACTTGATATACCAATATAATTAGCATCCAAAAAGGCAGCTTATAAGATTAGGTACACATTTAATTCATTCAGTCTCTGCATCCAAAAAGCTCACAGTCTAACAAGAAAGAAAACATGTGCAATTGAACCATCCATATAGATGAAGTCATGTTCAAGAAAGGGAAGAACATTATCCCAAGTAAAGCTAAAAACAGCTGCTGCAATTAAGGACTAAATTTCACTCCAAGCTGCCTGGGGAAACCCAAGCTTTAAGATTCTCTCCTTGGCTGAGAAAGGGAAAGACGCAAGTTCAGTGGCAAAGACAAATGTTGTGAATCTCAAATAAAAGAGCATTTTCATATGGATCCTTATAAGGAGGGCAATGAATTAAAAAATGAAATATTTAAACAGCGATTTTACTCAATTTTTTTCAAGTGGTTGTTTATCGTGTGAATAAATGTTCTATATTTACATAAGGCAATCAGGACTTTCTGGTCAAAGAGTATTAGATTTGGGGCTTTGCTTTGCTCTTATTAACTATGTAAGTAACTTAGTTAACCTCAATCTCCTCCTCTGCAAAACTGAGTTGTGGATACATACTGTAAATATTAAATATGATAAAGTATGGACAACAGTGGACACCACCAGGCAAATTCTAAATTCCCAATAAATGCCATCAGTTATTATTCGCTGAGGATTCTACGAAGGGAGATGCAGAGTCCAAAGGAAGTCACAGGTGTGTTAGATTGACGATAAAGCATGCCGGGTTATGAAAGAGGGCAATAAGGACCTGGGCAGAGTGTGAGCTTCAGGGAGAAGCTGGCTTGTGTTGTGCAGAGGGGAGCAGGTGGGTGAGCAGTGGAGCAAGCCGGGAGGGGTTGGGAGGGAGGGGTGCTCCAGAAACTGGTGGTGTCCTGCAGGGGCTGACTGCATCAGGAAGAGGGGGCTTCGAATGAAAGTCACCGAAGCTGACAAGTCTAATTCCTGGCCACCAAGCAGGCTGGCTCCACGGTCACATCAAGGACAAGGAGGATACAAATAAAAGGGGTGGGGTCTATCTCCCCCAGCTTAAGTGGTGCTTCCCATTGTCAGGGTCAAGGAACATTTCTTGGCAGAGAAATAAACTCAATAGGCTCACTCACATTGACATGAGACTCACATTGACTCTAGGGTACCAAAGACCCAGACACATTGTTGAATGGCAATATTGTTATCATTATTACTATTATTTTATTATTATTATTATTGAAGAATACACCAAATTGTAATCCTCCAGGGCCCCTGAAGCAGTACTGCTCAAAGTGTGAGTGCAGATCACGGCTAGTCCACACATCATTTGTTGCTAGTCAACAATGAGATTTGTTCCGAAATTGCAAGAGTAAGTATTTGAAAATATTTATAGCGATTTTTAGCTTAGCCTCAACATCCAAGCTTATGATCAGTGCACTTTTTAAATTTATTTTTTGCTTCTTTATTTTAGTTTTTCTGATAATTCATTCTTCTTATATTTTACAAAAGTATCAGTCTGCAAAGGACTGGAATTTTAACCGCAACCACCAAAGAACAAACTGGTCCTTCAGCACAAATCGTTTGAGAAGCCCTGCTCTAACATAATTTATTTAAGTTGTAGATTTCTGGGAATGGACTACAGAGAGAGAGGAGGAAAAACATTTAGAGAAATGCACTTTAATGTGTCCCTGAGACTGTTTCGAATAACTTAGACTTTGAAAGTCTCAGCTGAAGCTTGAACTCTCTCTAGAGTACCTGGAGTATATTCATGGTATACAGCACAGACTTTCCAAAGATTCCCATCCTTAATTACCAGGCACACAAAGAACATTCTAAAAGTTAAAGAGCCTACCCAACCCTGATGGGGTCTTAACAAATTCCCCTAAAAGAACCAATGAAGACACACAAAAATGATATTCCCAACAGCACCAATTCCTGGGTATGGGAGAAACTTCCACTCAATCAGCACAGTTAGGGTTAGAATGACAATGAGTAACATGTCCACATTTTGAATTCAGAGACAAAATTATAGGAAGAGATTTTTATCTATCCAAACTCTCTTCTGTTTTAGGGATTCAGGGATGACCAACTTTAACATCAGGCAATCACCCTTCTGACTGTGTTGGAAATGCTTTTTGAAAGCAGGCAGGGTCAAATCCCCACCGTTTCATTTCCGCAACTGTCTCTCTACAGGCACTCTGGGACCGTACTCCCAGAATGCCAGATGGCTAGGACTGGAAAGGTAGGAGGTGCGGGCACTGCACACGAAGGTGTGAAATGAACTGCAGGCCTGGATGCCGGCAAGGAAGGGCTCTGGAGGCAATGGCCTGTGAGGATTACGCGTTTTCATGTATTGCCGCAGAATGCCTGAGGTTAACCCAGAAACGTGCGTCTCCTCCTCAGAGTTGAAGAGCTAGGTTTTGGGGACAAGACGATCCCATCTTACTGCAACAAATGCACTAGATGCACTAGATGGGTGCCAGCCAGACTCTGGGCCTTGGGCGAAGCACTTATAAAACAATTGTGTTCCCTTGTGAAGCTCCTGCAGGGGCATGCCAATTGGCAAACACTGGGTTTGGATGGATCTCAAATCAGACAAGAATGAGTAAGCAGAAACCACTGGGGGGGGTGGGGGAGGGCGGAGGGTGTCTGTGTAGACATCTGCACCATTCACAGACAGGAGCACTTTTAAGAAGTCGAGCAAAAGTATATTGCATGCAATAAAGCGATAAAAGAAATAGGACAATTTTACAAAGTTTCTGTTTTATGTCCTTAAAAACAAGGGAGAAAGTAGGGTGTCTGTGAAATAATAATGCAGATTCAAAAGGAAATAGAGTAAGAGGAGGGATACCAATGCAAAGAGAAAAGACAACAGGCTCAGATGTGAGCTGATTTGGAAAAGATGGAGGCCTTTGCCAAGCAAAGAAGAAAAAAAAAATTTTTTTAATTTTTAAAAAAAGGATCAGAATGAAGATCTGCATTAATGACAGTAAAGAGCATTTCAAACATACAGAAAATTCAGCAAGTGACATAACACACCAGTGTACCCACCACCCATATTTAACACAGGCTAAGATTTTGCCATATTTGTTTTAGCTTTTTTAAAGAAATAATATATATTTAAAGAAGGCTTGCCCATCTATTCTATTCTTTCACCTCCCTCCCTCCTCAGTGACAACTCTATTCTGGAGGTGGAATGTATATTTTCAGTCCATGCTTTTAAATTTTTCTCTATTTGGATGTCATTATATAAAATATATAGTATTCTTTTGTATATCTTTAAATTTACATAAATATCATACCATACATATCTTATTGCAGCTTGAGCATTTTACTCTACATTAGATTTGGGGGATTTATTCAAATCAATTCATATACACCTAGTTAATTCATTTTTAGCTGTGCCACAGTTTTCCATTGTATTAATAAATTGAAATCCATTACCTGATAGAGAGAAATAAAATATGCTGCAAGGAATATCCTTCTGTATACCTCTTGGCAGGCATTTCTTTAGTCTACATTCCTAGCTGAAAAACTACTGGGTTGTTGAATATGTGAATCTTCACCTTTGGTAGGTTTTGCCAAATTGCCCTCCAAAGCGGTTGTGTTCATTATTGTTTGCTATGGAACAAATTATCCCTAAACTTGTGGCTTAAAACAACAGATATTTATTATCTCAATTTTTGTAGTTCAGGAATTTAGGAATGGCTCAGCTGGGTTGTTCCAGATCAGGGTCTCTCGTGAGATTGCAGTCCACATATCAGCTGGGGCTGCCAACATCAGAAGGCATGACTGGGAAGAAAGGAGCCACTTCCAAGATGGCGCACCCAGAGGGCCATTCACATGAGGTCGCATGACCTCATGGTCCTCTATGTAGGGATGCGTGGGTGTTCTTATGGCATAGGCAGCTGGTAATTGATCCCAGAGGAAGAAGGATAAAGCCACAAGCTTTTATGACTTGGTCTTGAAAATCAACCACCGTCACTTTCACCACATTCTATTTGTTAGAAGTGAGTCACTCAGGGAAAGGGGAATTGGGTTCCAGCTTTTGAAATAAATAGTATCACAGAATTTTTGGACTTATTTTAAAACCACCACAATGGCTTTCACAATTTACAAGTCATTTACAATTTACAAGTCCATTATTAGTCTAATAGTGTGTCTATTTCCCTCTTAGCCTTGCCAACACTTGGTATTATCAAGCCATTTCATTTTTCTTGCTTGGATCTCCTTGATTGCTTTATATTTAACACCTTTTTATATTGCTTTTGGCCATTCTCATTTCTTCTTCTATAAATTTTGCCTTTCACCTTTATTTGTTGGGTTGCTTATCATTTTCTGACAGAACTTTATTTTCTTAAGTTCTTCCATGCTATTCTTGTCCACTTTTCAAAGTTATTTTTAAACCTACCAATATTAATCATTATAATTGTTGTCATTTTTGCTGTCTCTTACATTCAGTGCTTATCTAGACTTTCCCACATTTTTACCAATTTATCTGCTCATCATTGCTTCTGGAAGGCCATGTTTTGCTTCTTAGTGCAATTCCCTTCTTTCTGAAGTAATCCATTAGTAATTCTTTCAGTAAGGGACTGTACATGGCAAGCTTTCTTTCTTATCCTTCATCTGGAAAATATATATTTATTTCAACCTCATTTGAATTATAGCTCAACTTAGTAGAGAACTATAAATTATTTCCTTAAAATCTGAACATATTCGTGGCTGACACAACATCCGCTATCAGTATACCTGTTGTTCACATATTAATAGTTAACCTGAACATTATATTTTAAGCTATATGGTCTCTCTCAATCCCTCCAATCTCTCTTTTGTAAATTTTTATTAGATGCCTCTTGGACCTGTACATTCAAACTGGATACTCATACTCTACCTGATTGAAGAAGTTGGAAAGCTAATAACTATTTTACAAACTCCCTTGCTACTAGGGTTCTGGATGAGAATTAGTCTCATTCTTCAAAAGCACTTTGCACAAAATCTGAAATGTTAAAATGAGATATTCCGTTGATGAAGAAACTGAGGGACAGAGAGGGAAGGTCACTCGCCCAAGGTCACACAGGCAGGAATGAGGACGAGGCGGGATGTGAACGCCCAGGTCCTAACCACTGCGCTCACATCTCCAAGGCTTAAAGCCGACCGCTGATGTGTCCTTAAAGGCCAGGCCTTGTGGGATACAGAGTCACCAGTGTCACTCACTGAGGGGCCGGGGTAAGGGGGGGGTTGGGAATGGGTGTGTGGATGTGAAAAGAATCACCTCATGGCGCACGAGGCAAGAACACAGTTCACTGCTCTGGTTTCACACTAGCTAAAGTTTTGTATACATCCATAATTTGGAGAGAGGGATTAGAATAAATTTGTAAAGGCAAAAAAAAAAAAAAAGTGAGATAAAGGCAGCAGTGTGCTGGTAAATATTTATCAACTAGGTCTCAAAATAAAAGCCCCAATTTATAGCATTTGCCTATTCCCATGGTGTAAATATTACTACAATGGTTGATTTCAAGCTACCAGCATGATGTTACCAAACATGGAATTAGGAAGAGATATGCTCACCATTCCACAGCATTTCCACCATATAGATGAAATAGACTGAATTAACCTCAAAAGCAGCCCAAAATAGAAATAGCAAAGTGTGTAAAATAATTAGGAAGTGATGAGGTTTTTAGTATTTATTACCCTTGTTTTTAATATAATGTATTTAATTGTAAGTTTATAGAATTTTAAGAATGACTATGTTTAATAACTGGTTGGAAAAAATTCCTGAAAATTTAATAATCATCTCTCCCATGCTAGTTTGAGCTGGCTCCAGCATGCCACTGGGGGAAAAAAAAAAAAGGCCATTTTCCTGCCGCTTTTTGGTTGTTTCTGCAGGAAAAAAGGTCATGGAAACATGAATTTTCCTGCATTGATGTTCCAGTGTCCACTCTCCAGCAGTCTAGCAGCATGGCTGGACAATCCAGCAGCAAGATATCTGGTGGCAGTCCAGGAACAAAGCTTTGTGGACCTGAATCATAGCCTCAGGAGCTATTCTCCAGTTTTGGGGAGACTGAAAGTTGCAGGAGCAGCATATTATCTTTAGCAGCCTCATTGGTAGCAACTCTCCTAGTGGGTCAGTTCTAAATTATTCTAGGAGTCATTTTGGAGTCCCACCTAAAACCTATTCGTTCAGGCCTTCAACAATTTTGTAAGCATCAAATTCCCTGTATTAAATCCCTTCCTGCATAAAATATCCAGAGTGGATACAGTTTCTTAAACTGACCTTGACTGGTACATCATTGTATCTTCCATATTTCTCAAGCTCCTTTTAGTTATTTTCATATTTTTATCTCTCTGTGTATCTTCTAGGTAATTTCCTCAAAATTATTTTCAAAATCACAAATTCTCTTTTCAATTGTTATTTAACTCATTGTTTAACCTGTCTACTGAGTTTTTCATTTAAGTGACTATGTTTTCCATTTCTAGCAGTTCAAAGGATCATTTCTAGCAGATCCTTTCATAAATCCACCTCTTTTTTCCCCACTATGAATCTTTCATTATACTTTTTATTCCTTCTTTCATTATTAAAAAATCATTTTAACTGCCATTTCATATCTCCTTTCAGAATGTCATCTGTTATCTCAATTTCTTGAGGCATTAATTCTCTTTTTTGTTCCTCCTTAGACTTTTCTGAGTAGTAAATTTATTCCAGGTGTGGTGTGTAATTTTGGGTGCAGGTGGGGGAAGAACTTCACCAATATCTTCAGCAGGTGTTGCATTTCCTTTTGGAGTTCCATGTGCACAAAAATAGATGTCTACGGTGTAGGTGGCAAAAGAGTGTCACCAGCTGAGGACCAGTTTTTACATGAATTCCTTGGCCTCGGATACCTGCATCACGTGGGTAGTGTAGACTTGGAGTCCACATCTACCTGTGGCACAGGATTGGAGTTTTTATTTGTCCCTAGAGCCTGTTTCTTTTGCAGTAATACTCTGCAGAAATTAGCATTTCTACCACTTTGCTGGGCCTGGGCTGAGGCTGCATCCACTGCTAGGTTTACCAGTCTGGGTTCTGAGTTTGTTTCCTCTTCCTTTCTTTCTTTCAAATTAAGGTACTTTAACAGTCCCAGTCTAATCAAGAAAGCAGAGCCCATGTCAGGTAGTACAATAGAAGGATTTAAAACTAAGCCACTAAGTTGTTGGAAGGGTTGAAAAGCCAAACAGGGAATGGCTAGCAGAGACTAGCAACAGCAGAAAGTTATTTTCCACCCCTAGTGTGGAGGAACTTAGGGAGAAGGTGATATTTCCAGAACCTCAAGGTTGGAGGGCCCAGGAGTGAGTACCATGAATGCGCGGCCCAATAGGAACTGGGACAGTGGAAGAATGGGCTTTGCTCTGGCAAGATCCAGAGCAGGAACCACTGAAGAGAGACAGCCACTGCTGGAGATATTTGTCAAGAGCAGACAGAGATGGGGCGAAATACCCTACCCTCTCTTTTTCCCCACTTTCTTATTCCGCAGGTGCCATCCTTTGGCCAAATCACAGAAGCCGATGGCAAAGGAACCTGGAGTTTGCAGGGATCATCCCCTCACAATGCAGAGCAGAGCAGGGTGGGGGGAGGCAGAAGATGAATCTATAAGCAAACAGGAAAATTTCGTACAGAGCTATGTATTAAATTTTTATTTTATTTTATCCAGCAGTTCTCTTTATAGTAGGAAGAGAATCCATGTTAGCTTAGTGACCACACTGACAGAGCTAGATATCCTGGTGACATTCTTGAATTTCAAAGATGAAGAAAAGTCCTCTGAACAACCAGGTAGAAAGTGCAGATTCCCCACAAAGGAACAACATGAGAATCAACTTCCTTCAGAACAACAAGCAGTCAAAATAGCACAATCTCGGGAAGCGGCTATGGCTCAATCAGTAGGGCTCCCGTTTACCATATGGGAGGCCCCGGGTTTGGTTCCCGGGGCCTCCTGGTGAAGGCAAGCCCGCCCGCACGGCATGGTTAGCTGACCCAGCGAGCACAAGCAGCAAGGGGGGGATAAATGAATAAATAAATAAAATCTTAAAAAAAAAAAAAAAAAAATAGCACAATCTCCATCGATTGTTGCTTTTAAAGGGACACTTAAATTAAAATGACAAAAGAGGTGCACAAACAAAGTGTGTGCAAAGATTTTAAGGCAAACATAAAAGGAAAAAAGTACTAACTTCAAAATTCAATAAAAACATTGAAAATATAAAGAAGGTCATTTTATGTTCAAAAAGGGTAAAATCCAAAATGATATCAGTCACAAACCTTGATGTGCCTTATATCATAGCTTTATATAAAGTAAAAAATCATTAACATACAAGGATAAATTAATAAAACAAACTGTTGAAGACTTTATAGATACCTTCTAAGACTCTGACAAATTATCAGGACAATAAATAAAAACATGGAGGATTTAAATACCGTAGATCTTAAAGCCGATTTAATGTGTCTCTATGTGTTTGTGTGTTTACATATAATGTGTGTGTGTGTGTGTGCTTCCCAGACATTACTTTTCATATATCTGTGGAATTAACAAAAATTTACAAAAACTTATATAGGAAAATACAGGAACAAAACACCTCACTAAAGGTATTCAAGAGCAGGTTTGTCACAGCTGAATAAAAGCAGAAACAATAATAAAAGCCATGATTTAAAGAGCTAAAATTGAGAAATTTTAAACACTCTTTTAAATATATCCCAGATCAAAGTTTAAATAATATTTTTAAATATTTATTTTATTTCAATTTTTAAATTTTTCTATTTTTTATTTGTGTATCTCATTTGTTATTTTTTAATATTACTATTTCATTTGCTTATTAACTTTATTTGGTTATTTCTTTGGCTTTATTTTTGGAGAGGTTTTGGATCACAGAAGGGTCACAACTGTGGCAGGGGAAGGTCACTGGTGCAGGTGTCGGTGATAGGGGGATGTGTGGGGAGGGGTGCACCTGGGGCATCCCTCTAAGGCATATGAATGTGTTCAAGTGTTCATAGGGCATTGTCTTGGTGGGTGGAGACCCACACAACAATCAAAAGAATATTGAATTCCCATCCTGGGGAGTCCTGCTACATTCTCTAATAGAGCAGCAAGAATCCCCTGAGTACGTGGGTAGTGCCTAGTGAAGGAAGACAGACCATTATGTCAGGCCCTCGATATTGACAATTGCACTTATGAACCTTTTCTTGTGAAACTAAAACTTAGCCTCATATTATATATTGCCTAAGAGCTACCTCCTGGAAGCTTCCTTGTTGCTCAAATGTGGCCTCTCTCTAAGCCAAATTCAGCAAATAAATGCACTACATTCCTGGCCTGGGACATGACTCCCAAGGATGAGCATCCCTGGCACCAATGGACTATCACCAAGTGCCAACTAGAAATGCATCTGGAAAAAAGACCTTGACCAAAAGGGGTAAATACTAAATATTACAAATGAGTTTTTATGGCTAAGAGACTTCAAAGTGAGTCAGGAGGTCATTCCAGAGGTTATGCTGTTCACATCTCAGCAGGATCTCATTGACTGCCACAGTAAACAGTTCCTCAAAGAGCAGGGCTCCTGAGGGTTCTGGAGACATCTAGACACTACAGGCAGGGCAGTCAGGCTCAGGAATCCAGCACCCTGTCAGTGGACCTATGAGCTCCACTGTAACAGAGTTAGACTCATTTATAGTTTCCCTTCACATGGCTCTTCTACCCCTTTTATTTGAACCTATAATTAGCACTACACTTGTTAAATATATGTCCCAGAGACTTAAATCTCTGGCCTCTTCATGTGCTGGTTGAGCCCTGAATCTCAGCAGAGTTGCAATACCTATGCTCCAGTTTACTGGACTCACCTAGGACAAATAACAAGGAGATGATGATGGACAATGCCCATCCCAAGGAACAGAGAATGTTTGCAACTGCAAGGAAGACAGTCCCATTCATCTGCCCCATGGGATCTAAGGCCCTTTTATTAGAAACAGAGTAGGCATCACCATTCCCAAATCCTCAAGATTGAGGAAGGAACAATGGACCAAGACTTATTATTTATCTATTATAGACTTATTATTATTCTAGCAATGGAAGGACTTGTATCGTTGATATAAAGGCAGTGGCCACCGGAGGTTCTGAGGGGAGGGGGAGGGAAGAATAGGTGTAACATGGGGGAATTTTCGGGACATTGGAATTGTCCTGCATGTCATTGTAATGACAGATACAGGCCATTATACATTTTGCCAAAATCTATAAAATCATATAGGGCAGAGTGTAAAATATAATGTAAACTATATTCCATGGTTAGTAGCAATGCTTCAATATGTGTTCATCAATTGTAACAAATGTACCACACCAACGAAAAATGTTAATGTGGGAAAGTGTGAGAGGGGGAGGAGTTGGGGCATATGGGAATCCCTTATATTTTTTATGTAACATTTATGTAATCTAAACCTTCTTTAAAAATTAAAAAAATTTTTTTCAAAAAAAAAGTGTGGCTTTCAAGGGGGGGGGATGTTTAATAAAATTATAACTATAAGCTATCCATAAAATAACAAAATTGAGAACAATTTTTACTGAAATAACATTATACAGGGTATAGCAAAGAAGTTTTCAGATAAAATGTGAGATATTTAAATGCTCTCATTATTTAAAGAGGAAAAATAAAAACTAAGCAAGTCTTTAACTCAAAAAATTAGAAAAATAAAAACTAAATTAAGAAAACAGAAAAGAAAGAAATAATGGAAAGGATGCATGAGAACACAGAAAAACAATAGTACTTATAAATTAAAAGAGCTGGTTTTCTGAAGCAAAAGAAACTAGACAAATCTCTAACAAGTTTATTGAAACAAACAGGAAAAAAAAACACACAAATAGATGACATTCTGAAATATGAGAGTTCTACGTGTAGAACTAATAAATTTTTAAATACTGTTTAAATGAATGGTTTATTTTTCTAAAAATACAGAAATTGAATTTTTTATTGAAAGCAATGTGATTTAATATGATTCACACTGACTGAGAATCTTTACAACATTTTTTATACAGTGATTTGGAGGTCTGGTTTTAGGTTGAGTTTATTTCCATACTTGATTTTAATGTCTGCCATAACCAAAAATACACCTCAGAAAGAGACATAGATCCAAATGCAAGAAAAACATCACTGGTGGCATTTGCATAATATTCATTCTTCAATTCCATCTAACATGCCTGCCAAGGTTTTGCTGACATTTGACTGGTAAAGTTTCATCCTCCCCGATGTCAATTGATGATTCTGCAAGCTAATTGAAAACAGTTGCACCTTCGTATTTTAACAAATGGGTATAAAAACCCACTTGAATTCTTCATTTGAAAGATTCTTAAGCACTTGACAAAATTCTGTTTCCAGATTTTTTAACTTCAGATTAGAGAGTTTGTAGCTAGCACACTCACGTCGTGTTTTTAGCAACAAAATCATGTAATGGTTGAAGCATTTCCAAAAACATCCATTTTCAAAAATGCTCTTTCCATAGCATGGGTTTCCTTTGAAAAGCATTTCCTCACTCTTTGTTGATATGTCACCTTTAAGTGTGGATAGCAGACAATGTCCTGCCATTTCAGGAAATGTGAGCAAATGTGGATCATTTGCCTCTTTGTGAAAGAAAAGTGGGAGACCCTTCCTGGTGTGTGACAATTCATTTAAAGAACTTTGCCCTGAAATAGCCAACACACCTTATTGTGATACAAAAGCTATCCACAGTCATTTTCCACCTCCTTCCAAAGCGTTAGGCCAGATTCCATTACTCATGAGAGTGGCTCTAGACCAACATTTTAAATAATCTTGTTGATGTGTTTAAATTGTTTTGGCCAACTTTCGCCCAATCTGTGGGGCCCATCAATGTCTTCACACCATAAAGTGGCTGGTGACGGGCTCCTTGGGGGAGCACAGGACAGGCCAGCTTGGCCATTGTCGAGGTCCATTTGCACCTGCATTATTGGCATGACCCAAAAGCTGGGACTTTCATTTTCTAAGTGCAAATGTAATTAAAATTAATGAATATAATCTGTAACCTCCCCAAACAGGCACTTGGGTCACGAGCCACTGGAAGCAAACACAGGAGGAAGGGCCCCACTGTCCCCAACCCAAGTGTGGACACCTACACTTTCCTTGACCATTTCACATCCCGTCTGTCTCACCGGACTGCCAGACATCACTCAACACTAGATATTAAGACAGTTTCATTTCTTTCTTCTTCTACATTCTTTACCCTACCCTCCAATGGATCACTTTACACATCCCAGTTTGAAAATCCCTTTACAGACATTTCCTTTAAAATGAGGAAGAACATAAAATGCCCATTACCTCCACTATTAAATAATACTATAAAGTGCTACTTAGTGCAGTAAGGCATGAACAGAAATAAGAGATTAGCTATTTCAAAGGAGTAGGGCAAAAATAATAATATAATAAAAAATCGAGAGTGAAACATATCTAAATATTTTACTCATCTTTCACAATTTACAGCCATTCCAAGCTTAAGTGTAATGCCAGAAATTATAAAGGAAAAGACTGATAGTTTTATATATAAAAATGCAAACTTTTTAACATTATAAATAGCATTAAAAATGTAACAGGCAAACAAGGAATACAAAAACAACATGAACAGACAATTCACAAAACTCAAAAGACAACCAACTAATAAATGTATGAAAACAAAGTTGACTTTACAAGTAACCAAAGAAATACAAAAAAATTTTAAGTACTGTTTTCTGCTTTTTCTATGTTGGAGGTAGTTTTGTTTTGTTTGTAACATGCTGGTTAGAATATGAGATTGGTCCTTTGTGGCAGTTTAGAGAAAACATTTTGGAAATTATGTATCAAAAGTCTAAAAAAATGGTTCTCACTCTTGGACCCATACTTCTATTTTCTAAAAATCTGTCCTGAGATGTAGTCAAAGATTTGTGCACCATAAAACTTCATCATGTTGTATTTTAAAAGGAATTTTTTTTAATAAGGAAAGAAAGGAACAAAACAAGAAAAAAAGAACATCTAAAAATAGAGAAATAAATAAGCAAAGTGTATTGTTATCAGCGTACAATAACATATCAATGTTGTGTACTAAATTTTCAATGTGATCAGAAAATGTGTTAACTATTTTTAAAAAACTTGTTAACAATAAAAAGTATTGCAAGTAGGAAAATGATCACACTTCTCCTTCTTAAAATCCCATTAAAATCATGGTATAGAAGAACAAAATGGAATAGATTCATAAAAGCACAGAATATGGAGGAAGGGAGACCACATCATCAGCCCAAAAAATGTGGCATATCTCTGGAAGGCAGAAATGGTTTACCTCTTCTTGTTGGATGAGGTTGAGCAGAGCCAGGCAGGCAGAAAACACACAGAGGGGGATACCACAGAGCACCTGGAGGGGACAGGTGCTAGGAGCCAGAATACAGAAAGGGCAGACTTGAGGGTGACTGATTAAAATCCTTGACTTGGAAGAGCTAAAGGACTCCCACTCCCAGGCCTGCAACAATATCTTCCACCCCTAGAAAAGGGTCCTCTGAGAAAGAAGAGTGATCTGCTGAGCGTTGGATAGGTGTGTGGCAGTTTGGTATTATTCATGAATTCCAAAAAGAGATAGTGATTATGTTTGTAAACTGGTCTGTTTCTCTGGGTGTGATATCCTTTGATTGTATTAGTTTCAGCTGAGATCCCTTTGATTAAATTATGTTAAGATTAGGGCTTTGATTTGACCATGTCATTAGGGCATACAGGGTTGATTCCCCACCCCTTGGTGAGCTATATGAAGGGATAATCAATCAAGAAGGCAAGAGAAGTAACTACAGAGAAGATATACAGAAGATCCCATGGCCCCAGGAAGAGAGATGAGCCTGATAGTTTACAGCTGACGTTTTGAAGAGAACAGAGCAGCTGAGCCTGGAAGGAAACGAGCCCCAGAGGAAGAAAGAGGATCCCTATGCCAGCCTACAGCTGAGATCAGAAGAAGATGGGACCACAGAACCACAGAGGCTGACCCTCACAGACAATGCCAGCCATCTTACGTCAACACATGGCAACAGACTTTGCAAGTACTTCTGATGGTACCTTGAGTTGTACACTTTAGGGCCTTGTAACTGTAAGCTTATACCCCAGATAAATACACTTTATAAAAGCCAATAGATTTCTGGTACTTTGCATCAGTACCCCTATTGGCTGACTAATACAAGGTGCTCCAGGGTAAGGTCCTCCTCCTTTGGCATTTACACAGGGCAATCTGTTCACTCCTTCCCACTCTTGTACCCTAAAATGAAGCCTGCTGGTCAACAAGCCTCAGTCAGGTAAAGAGTTTGCAGCCTTTCCTCTCACTTGGGGCAAAGGCTGATGTTGAGAGGAAACCCATGCCTGATTGGACCAAGTCCTTCATTCAGAGATGTCAATGGCTATACAAGGATTGCCAGACACTTGAAAATCAGTGTCATCAAAGAGCAGGACAGAAATGTGACCCCAGAGACAACAAGGAAGATTCTGGAAAGAGAAGAGAACTTTGGAAGAATTTGAATGTAAAGCTTCAGGGAGATTAGAGGTTTATGAAAGATCAGCAGTGCGAGACCAAGAAGTCAAAGAAATTTAAAACATTATTGGAGAAAAATCAATAAAAGGACTAGAGGGAAAAAGCCATGGAATCATACAGAACATGAAAAACAGAAATAGGAACTATGAAAAGAAATTTAATTAATAAACACTAAGAATTGATTCAGAAGAGCCCATTTTCCTACTAAGCATTTCAGAATGAGGGAACAGAGAAAATGGAGAGGAAATAATAGAAGAAAAGTTTCCAGAACTGATGATATGAACCTTCAGACTGAAAAGATCTGTCAATTGCTAAGCAAGATAAATGAAAAGACCCACCAACATTCACAACTTCATAAAATTTCCAAACACAAGGATAAAGAAAGCACTCAAAAGCTTCAAGAGGAAAGAATAGGTAACTTTCCAATGAACAAGGATCACTCGGAGATTACAGGCCTCCTTAATGGAGCAAGCACTTTCAGCTGCACAGGAAAAATTATACCCAGTCACAATCCAATCAAGACATGCAGGAGGGGTTTAGAAAGTTGACCACAAACAGACACTTCCTGAAAGGATCATTTCATGATTTATTTAGGCAAAACACAAAACGAATCCTAGAAAGTGGAGAGCGTGAGCTCGAACGCACGAGGTGATTATCTAACAAGGAGGTCAGATGCCATGGGGACCGCTGTGCTGGAAGCTTCGGTAACAAGTGCTCCGAATCAGAACCAGAACTCCGGGGGCTCCACGAAGAACAGCTGCAGGGAGAAAATGAACTTCCAGTAGCAAAGCAGTGTGCTGAAGAAGCTGCGTGATCTTAGGAAGGAGAGTCCAAATAGCAATATCAAATATCAGATAAAAGCAATTAGACGGGGCTCCCTCCTCCTTGCTGTAACCTACTGCCCAAACTGGTATTTTTAAAATATTCATTTCTCCTACAAATGGCACAGTATTAATGATCTAATATTTGATGGTTTCTGCAGTGACTGATATTTGTATGATCGTAGTATTATAAATGTTGATTATTTGTCTTCAAATGTGAGAATGACTCTATAGACAAATCGCAGAAACATCAATTCTAGATAGAGATTAGAGAGTAAGTCCTTGAGACCATGATAATATAATGATAAAACTGGCTAGGGACAAAATTTAGGGTGCTAAATCCCTCACCTTTCACAGCAGGAGGTCAAGAGGTTCTAAAGTTCATAAAGAAATGAAAGTTTAAGTGTATTAGTGAAAGCAACAAAGCTATTTAGTTCAAAGATTTAAAAATAAAAATGTGACTGGCAGAGACTGGAAGGTGGAAGGGAAGGGAGACTGCAAGGCAGCTAAGGTACTCTTATCCTTTGTAAGAGATCTAAAGCTGATAATCAGAAAGTCTAAGTGCTTCATTGGGAGCTATTTTATCACTAAAGGAACTAAAACTTACAAATGGTTAAAAGAGGTTGCCTCTGACAAGTGGAGTTTGGGTGGGGGAGACTCTTACTTTTTCTTTGTACCCCCCCATACTGTTTCTCATTATCTTTCTTATTCCTGGATTACTTTTTTAGTAATAAGAAACAAAGATAAATATATAAGGACAGGACATGAAATTAGATGTAGAGCATAATCACAATTATCTAAATATAGTTACCTAGTTTTATATATATATATTTCTGGGAAGAAATACAAGATATAAACACTAGTTATTGCTGAGTGGTGGGTTTACTGTAATTGAATTCTTATTTGAATTTTCCACACTATGACCACGGACCTATTTTATTTTTATAGTTAGAAATTCACATGGTTGTAAAAACTAAAAGCCTGGCTGGATTTTCCTCCACATTAGTGTAGGGCCCCAGGAAGCCTGCAGGACCAAAGCTGCTTGGAGCCCAGGGCTCCAGTGAGGACAAGTTATCACATGAGATCCCCGATTTCTGCAGCTCAGGCCTGGGAGAGAAAGCCTTGGCTGGAGAACATGGAGGGCCAGTGCTGACGACTGGCTCTCACAATCCAAAGAGATGTGTGTCTCCTACGCCAATTCTGATTCTGCATGCAGCTGTGTCCCTAAGAATGCCAGGGATCGCGGGCCCACAGGTGATGAGATGGAAGAAATTCTACACCAGGGTCAGTGCGGAACAGTGTCTACTAACAGTGATGCTTTTGGCAGTTGACTTTGAGTTGTTCTTTCTGAAAGAACTAGACAGAAAGTTCAGCTGCTTTATAAGGTTCCTCCTTAAAACTCTGAAAAATCTCTTTTAATGAGTAAGTCGATGAGAAAAGGATTTAACTTTAATAATTGTCGATGTAGCTTTCCTTGGAGATCCTTGTGGAAGGCTGCCCTGCTAGCACTCAGGTACCTGTGCCAGCTTTCTGCAAGAGCCCTAGACACCTTTCTGCAAAGGTGGGAAGTCCTACCAGCTGAGGTAGGAGGCCTCACCTGAAGGAATTATTGGATCTGTGAGAAATGTTTGAATGCACCTTGATTGTGGACAGTTCTCCAGAATGGCACTTTCAATTCTTTACTAGTCAAACCAAGAGCAAGCGTGGTTGAAGAAGAGCAAGACTAAGGAAAGGCCCAACAAAACTTGTGTCATTTTTTGCTTCTTGTATTTATTTTTAACTCGGATTTGCTCTCTCTCACTCGGAAGAGGCTATAAGAGATTCATGGAGAAAGGTGCAGCACCCCTGGAGATTTATCTTCATTTTGGCCAATTTCCATGAAATGAATAGCATTAAATTAGGTTCATTCAATCCATCATTCAGATGGAAAGTGGCTTGAAATTTACCCATTAATTTGAGTTGAGAACACATGAATGTTTGGAAATAGGACTGACTCTAGCCCTGAGAATTAAGACTTAATTTTATTTTCCTGAAGTTTCTTCTCATTCTGCCATAAAACTGAGGGAGCAACCAGGGAAGGTTGATGTCCATCTCTAGCCACAAGAGAAGTGGCTAGAAATTCATTCATTCAGTATTCAGTCAGTAGGCCCTTTAAGCATCTAATGTGCTCTGATCCACGGATGGTTTTACTAAAGTAGAAATCACAGCCCATTTGCTCAAAAAAGCTTACAGTACAGCTGAGATATGAGCTCCAGAGCTTAAATAATATCTGGGCCATGCCTGAGATATATGAACACTCAGAACTAGAAGCGTGGCACCCAGACGCAAACCAGCATCGCCCAGCCTCTGATACAGATGCAATGGGGAAGCTGAGTCTGGGCACCAGGCTCTCAGCTGCAGCAGGTAGTGGCATCCAGTACAGTGGCTGGCATCAGGAATGTCTCAAACAGGACCCAAAGGTCATCCCAACAGTAGGGTAGAGGAGAGTGAATGCAGGAAGGCAGTAACCTCAAGTACATCTGCTGGCAAAAAGGAGGGTCCCAGCTGACAAGAGAAGCAAAAGGCAGAGATTAAAAATGAGAACAACCCAATATGGACATTTTGTGAAGCCTCCAACTCACTTTCCAACCTTCAAAAATGACTGTGATGGAGAGGAATCTCCTAAAAGGAATGGGAGCTTTTTCATGCTGAAGATGCATTAAAAAATAATAACAATTTTTTAAAAATTCAAAGTACAACCAAACTATGAGCTCCTTGGCTGCAATGCTTTCACATCATCAAGCCCAGCGTCAAATATAGAAGAAGTACCCAAAAAATGTTTGGTGAAAGCAGTCAAGCAAGAAAGAAAATATAAAGGAGCATGTTCTCCTGAGAACCACTATGACAGAGAGGAAATAAGACAATCCATCACCTGGAGCTACTATCCTTCCACAGTAAGCCTGGAGCAAAACATATCCCTAGGGTTAGTGGGGGTAGAAAAGTAAAAACTCAGGTGCAAGAGCTTTCGTGGAATCATAATGATGCTAGAAGGTTCTCCTGGCCATGCCCATCTGGCATGAATATACCAAAGGAAAATTCCTGACACTAGATCATGCATGAAAGTAGCTAATATTTTTAGAGTACTTACTACGTGCTAGCAATTCTAAGCACTGTTAAGTAACACCTCAGTTCTACCTTGGGATGTAGGATTGGTAGCATTCCCATTTTACAGATGAGGAAACCAGAGCACAAGCAGATTAAATAACTTGTCCCAAACTACAGAATTAGCAGGCAGGAGAGTGGGAAGTCAAACCCAAGGACAACACGCGCAGCTTGCCCCTTCCGCCTTCTTCTCTCCTGAGACAGGGACCTAGAGAGAGAGGCGTGAGTGAATGAAAATGTTGAGAACTCATCTGGTTGTTAGAGGAGCAACAATTAAAGGCATACACGTACCCTAGAAAAATGCATTGACAGCTGGCCCAGTTCATCTTTCAGATGAGGAACTTATCTGTATCATCTGTATTTCTTTGCATCCAGTGACAGGAGTCTGTCTACAAGTAAATATACGGGAGGCCAGCCTGAGGCGCAGAAGCATTCACAGTCCAGAGGAACTCAGGAGTGGAGGCACTCTCCTCTGCCTGGGCAGAAGGCCTCAGGCCAAGAGATCCCAGGGCAAGGTAAAGTGGAATGGAAATACCCTATCAGGTGGAAAAGGCACCATACAGTAGAATGGCGGGGGTCATCCGCATGGGTTCCGGAAATAAGGATTCAAAAAAGGGGTCAAGGATGGCAAGCATGGCTGAAGAAATGAAGCCACCTTCAAGGGCCCTTGGCTGAGGGCATTGGGGGAGATCTGATGAATCAGAAGTGGAAGGCAAGGAAGGACGCTGTGAGGCAAGGAAAATAAACAAACACGAGCACAAGGTCCCCCACCGCTTGCTGTCTTCTTCTGTCCCACAGCCAGCCAGGAAAAAACAACTCTGGATCGCGTCCCACACCGCACTCGAAGCCAAAGAGGCACAAAAGCCAACATAATTTAGTCATCTTCTCTCATCTCTCCTGAAATGACCCTAATCACCAGGCCTAGGGAGATGCTCTGATTTTGAACGAGAAGCTTCTTGGGCACTTGCTGGTGCTTCCTGCTCCAAGGCTGCCCAGCTGAAGCTTTCAGATGGAGTGAGAGGAAGGAGACTCTAGCCAAGGTGCCCCACTGCCACCTCCTATGGGGTCCCCCACCGAGTCCTTTGCCCAGTGTCTCCCAGGCACAGCACCCCTCCATGCCATCACCCTGTGACCGCTGCTGATGGGGACTCTTCTGTCAATGCCCAGCTCAACGGCTCAGGCAAGAGGATCACCAGCTGTCCCAACCCTTAGGCTTCTGAACGTACAGAGAGAAGCAGCCAGAGCCCCAGCCTAGTCCGGGCTCTGCCACATTCTAGACATTGAACCCTAGTCTTACCACTGACATGCAGGCGGCAGTGCTAACTAAGACAGGTGGGTAAGGATGGTGCAGACGGGGAAGAGCGCATCCAGCTAAAAGAGTGTGGCCTTGGTGGTTACACTGTTATCACCCTGGTGCCACCTTAGCCAAGATGATGGGTAGGAAAATAAACAAACACGAGCACAGCATTTGCATGAGTGGGGATGATGGAGGGCAGTTCAATGCATCTCATATCTGCATCCACATGCAACAGCAAGAATTTTGGAAAAGGCTGGGGCCCAGCGCAGGCTGAGCACAGGGAATGAGATCCCAGCCTGTGCACTGAGCCCCGGGGCCTCCCAAGCCTGGTCGCAGAATTCCAGCAGCCCGCTTCTTCCCACCTCACCCCTGCCCCCCACCGCACCTCCCCAGGACAGCAAGGAACTGCTATTCGATTTTAATGCTATCCGATTTTAAGTGATGTGCAATGTCTTTTACAGTTAAAATATAAACAAATTAAAATAGTGATTTTTAAAGAAAACGGAAGTCAGTATTTATATCATCTTGAAGGTGAGAATTTTCCAAGCATGACTCCAAAATTTAAGTACTTAAAAGGAGAGGATAAAATATTTGATGAAATCTATTTTTAAGTTAAAAATAATGTCAAAGACAACATGGATGAACCTTGAGGACATTACGCTGAGTCAAATAAGCCAGGCACAAAAAGACAAATATTGTGTAGACTCACTAATATGAACTAAATATAAAGAATAAATATATGGAGTTAAAGTCTAGAGGAGTATAGGTTACTTGGAGATAGGACGAAGGCTGAGAAGAGGTACTGATGCTTAATGTATGTAGAATTTTTAAATTAAATTGACTGTGTAAGTATGGAAATGCATAGAGGTGATGGTAGCACTTTACAGTGAGTATAACTAACACGGCTGGTTTATAAATGGGATTGTGGCTAAAAGGGGTAGTCTAGGGATGTAAATGTCAATCGTAGGAAAGCCAGAGAATAATCTAGGGGCTGAATAACATAGTGAACCTGGTGGTGCATGAAGACAGTAAAAATATAAAAATGTTCTTCTATGTAGTAGAACAAATGTACATCACTATTACAAGGTGGTAAGAATAAGGTGACACCTGGGAAAAATACAAGTAATGTAACTTATGGACTATAGTTAACAGCAATATTGTAATATTCTTTCATTATTGTCAAAGAAGGTACTATATCAATGCTAAGTGTCAATAAAGGGAGGATATGGGATTTCTTCTTTTGGACTAAGGAAAATGTTCAAAAATTTACTGAAGTGATGACTGCACAACTCTGTGATGAAACTGAGAGCAGCCACTGAGAGTACACTTTGGATGGACTGTACAAGGCATGGGACTGTATAACACAGTGACCATGTGGAAGATGATGGACTGTGGTTAACAATACAAATATGAGAGTGTTCTCTCCTGAACAGTACAAATGTACAGTACTAATACATCGTGTTAATAATGGGGGTGGGGGGTAAGAAAAAAATCAACAACTGTAAGCTATAGACCATAGTTAGTAGTAATATTTTGTTGATGCTCTTTCATAATCTGTAACAAACGTTCCACAACAATGCAAGGTGTTGGTGGAGGGGTGATGTATGGGAATTCTGTACGTTATGCATGATTATTTTGTAAGCTCACAACTTCTCTAATAAAAAATATTTTTAATGATGTCAAAGAAATGAAAAGATAAATAGCAAACAGAAATTTTTTTCACATGTTATAAAGGGCACTATTCTTTCCATAAGAACCTTTACAAATTAAATAAAAAAAAAAAAGAATGGCTCAATAGAAAAATCAACATAAAATATCAATGCACAATATACAAAAGAAAAGAATCGAAGTCCATAAATACACAGAAAGGAAAGTACGTGCTTGCTTGAAATCCCAGGAATTCAGAGTAAAACAACAATGCGAAACCATTTTTGGCTATCAAATTTCAAGAAACAATGAATGCTAATACAGAATATTGGTGAGGATATAGGGAAATGAGCCTTCTTATACACTGATGCTGGAGATGGGAAGGGGGAAAATCGTGAGGAAAGGTATCCAAATCCTTGACCTGATAATTCACCTTCTAAGAATTTATCCTTAAGTACTAACAGGTGTGCAATATTTTTCAAAAGCAAATAACACGTGGTACATCCGTTCGTGCAATATAGTGCAAGCCTTAAAAATGACAAGGTGGAAGGGTAGTTAACCTAGAGACATTCACAAATTAATAAGTTAAAAAAAAGGATCACAGTATGACCTCCTCCCCCTTCTAATAAATGGAAGAACTACATAGCAAATACAACACACACATATACACCCACAAATTAAAAATTGGGGAGATTTTATACCCTTAACCTGTCATCAGTGCCTATCTCTGGGTTAGTGTGATTAAGAGTGAATTTTATTTTCTCCTATTTGTTTATTTTTAAATCTATTACTTTTGTCATTCAAAACAACAGTGAAGTTATTTTTAAAATAGGAGAAAGCAAAGACCAGATGGCAGCAGTTTGTTTTTTTTCCCCCTCTGAATGTCCTGTAGGGTGGGTGAGCCTTAGAGCCCATCACTCCACAGGGGAATTTATTCCCAAACATTTCCAAAGTGAAGGCTGAACGGATCTAAACTCAGCAATGTGATGCTACAACTGTTCCCTGCAACTCCGACGCTCTGCCTGGCTGGCTCCACCGCAGGATGAGGACAGCCAGCATCTGGCAGGATGGGAGGGCGACTTAATGCTTCCCCCAAGAGGCACGGGCTGTGAAGGCCACCAAGCAGGAAGCGCCAGGCCCGGCAGACACAGGGACCCCACGTAGGATTCTTCAGTAGCGTGAACTAGTGAAGACTGATGTATGCATTGGAAAGGGAGAGAAAAGAATATTAAGCCACTACACCCTTTCAGAAAAAAATATTTTACTCTGTGCAATAGATCAAATTCTGTTTTCCCAGAGATTTGCATTATAATTTCATACACGCGTTCTGTTATTTCTGATTAAGCTTCGATGGCTGCTGTCACAGAAGCTTTTCTCTGCCCTCACTTCCCTCTATCAATTACTTAATGGCCTGCAAACTACACTCAAATCCATGAGGGGTGTTCCTATCTAAGAGAACCCTACAGTGAGTGGTTTTATTTCAATGCAAATAATTACTTTCTTTTCGTCTGTTCAGGATTTCTTTAAGAAACCTTTATTTTACTTTGTTTTCTCCAAAGAATTCAAGGTATTGAAAGAAGCAGTTCATTTAACATGCGTCCACCCCTCCCCTGCCACCCACCTCCCCAGTGAGAGAACTCGAATTCACACTAGAGAAAGAAACCAGGGAGCTAGTGCTGGAAGACAACGACTATTTGCAGTGAGATCCACCTTGCTAAATAATGCAGGTTTGTTCTTCCCACAGTAATGTCTGAGTTTTTAGATCACAGAGGGCCAGACATACAGCTATACCCCCTCAGCATCAGTCTCAAATAAAACTTAAGAAACATCTCTGAATATTTATTACAGGCAAAGCACTGTGCCAAGAACTGTGGTAAACAAACACATACACACACATACAACACCAAGTTCCTTCCTTCAAAGAACTTCTTTAGAAGAGAAAGACACGTAGCTAAACCACTGCAGGTTAGCTCTTAGGGGTCCAGTTCCCCATTGGAAGAGATACCTTCTAAAATCCCTTTCATGTTAAATTCCCAGGAATTTGCAATTCTAAATTTAATACCTAGCACAGGCAAATAAGTGCTAGAGTACAAGTACAGGCAAGTGTTATACAAGCCCAGAGGAAGGAGAAATTAAATTCAATTGTGGGGATCAGTGAAGACTGGAGAAGGTAAGAGTTAATGTCTTTGAACGACAAGGGGTTTCCAAGTTGAAGAAGTATGGGCAAAGGCACAGCAGTCTGTAGGCTGATAGGACTTGAAGAAGACAAGGGTGGCAGGAGACAATGGCTAATGAGGCCAAATGAAAGTTACTTAAGGATTCTAAAGTGTATTCTCAATGAGATGCAACTGAAAGTTTCTGGAAGATCAGATGGCATTTTCCAGTGGATACATCTTGCAGCAGGTTGAGGGTGGGTTTAGGAAAGTGAGAGACAAGAGAAAGCAGTTAGGAGATGGCTCCAGTCCTGGCCACAACATCAGCAGTGGCAATGGGATCAGAACATCGGTGCCCACCAATAGACTTATGGTTGCATATGGGTGCGACGACAGAGCCAGAGATGATCAACCAGAGATGGCATGTGTGGGGCTCAGGGTTTGGGGCAGGGCAGGAGAATGCACTGTTGACTTGGGAGGAAATAACTCATTCTGGTTGAGCCACGTTGAGTATGAAGAGCCAGTGGGGCATTTTACAACTCAAGTCTGGTAAGACCTGATGATACAAGGGATAGTTCAAGTATGGCAGGAAAGATTGTTCAAAGAGAGAAACTGGAGAGGGTGCAAAAAACATGTGGCTGAACTTGGGGAACATTCGAGGGGAAGTGTAGGGAGACATCCAGGTAGAAAATCTAAAGGCAGGGGAGGTAAAGTCAGGACAGTTCATTCATGAAGAAAGGCTGGCTGGCTGGGCCACATGCTGCTAAGCCTGAGCTATTAGACCACACCATTAGTTTTGTTTTCTTTAGGAGGCACCGGGAATTGAGCCCAGGACCTCATACGTGGGAAGCAGGCACTCAGCCACTGAGCTACATCCACTCCCCAATGAGAATTGGCTTTTTCACTTGTTTGTTGTTTTTAGGAGGTACTGGGGATTGAACCCAGGACCTCATACATGGGAAGCAGGTGCTCAACCACTTGAGCTACATCTGTAACCCTAGATTTTAAAATAAGAATGTCAGTGACCTTTCAAAGAGCAAGTTCCAAGAAGGGTGGAAACCAAAAGCATGGTTGGCCAATAACAAAGGGTTTAAGGACAAGAATACATTGAAAAAAGTGAGAGCAGCAGGGTAGACCCTCCTTTTCTGAAGTGTTGCAGTAAAGACTGGGAAAAGGAGTGAAATGGGATGGCAGCTCAGGGAGGCAGAAAGGCCAGTCAAGTCAAGTTTTGGGGAGACGTGTGTTTGTGACCCAAAGGGAAAGATTTGAGATCTGAGATGAGGACAAAGGGAAACTAATGAAGAACACAGGCAAGTTTCCTTATAAAAGAGGAAGGACATTTCCTTTTAACAGGAATTAAAGGAGAAGAAATTTTAACCTGAGAAGATGGAGAATATTAAGGTAGAGAGAACAAGTGATGGAGTTCACAACCTCCATCTCTCAAAGCAAGAGGCAAGGTTGTCTGCTAAGAATGAAAGGAGCAATGAGAAATCCAGAAGAGTAGAAGGGATTCAGGAATACAGCTACTATGAGTAGGACAAGTCCACAAAGTTTCAGTAAAAGGACTGGTGAAAAGAATTTAAGACCCAGCTGCTGTCGAACAATATAAATATTTTTTTGAAGATTTATTTTATTTATTTCTCCCCATCCCCTTGTTGTTTTGCATTTGTTGTGTCTGTTTATTGTGTACTTGTCTTCCCTTTTTTTAGGAGGCCCTAAGAACAGAACTAGGACCTCCTGTGTGGGAGGGAGATGCTTAATTGCTTGAGCTATCTCAGCTCCCTGCTTTGTTGTGTCTCTGACTATGTTTTCCTCCTTGTGTCTCTTGTTGCGTCATCTCGTTGTGTCAGCTCGCTGCGCAGGCTCATTGCGTCAGCTCACTGTCTTGCTCATCTTCTTTAGAAGGCACCAGGAACTGAACCAGGGACCTCCCATGTGGTAGGCAGTAGCTCAATCTCTTGAGCCACATCCACTTCCCTCAAACAATATAAATTTTTATTGCAGTCAAATTAGTGGACTGAGAACTAGAAAAAGTATATGGCTGATTTTATCCAAAGTTGAGGATAGCAAAGTGAATATGGCAACAGGTTAGAAAGATAAACAAGTGCAGGGCTCTAGGGAAATCAGAGACTGTGATCAGGGTTTCTAGATTAAGCATGCTAATGACTTCTAAAGAGATAGACTCACGGGAGATTGGAGGTCAGAAAGAGGCGATGAATAGTTATCCTACAACAGGGGTCTGCAAACTAGTCAGGGGCCCAAATCTGGTCTACCTGCTATTTCTGTAAATAAAGTTTTACTGAAACACAGCCACACTCATTCATGTGGTTGTTTTCATGCTACAACAGCAGGATCGAGTCATTTCAGCAGGAACTGTATGACCGACAAAGCCTAAAATATTATCCGGCCTTCTCCAGAAGAAGTTTGCCAATTCATGAGCTAAAGGGACAGAATGAAGTGTGACCAGGAGGCCAGCGTGAAGAGGAGAGCCAAGAACCAGTCCAGCAGATGACCAAGGGGGTTAGATTCTCTGCAGCCCCTTGCACATCTTGGGCAATCAGAATTACAGAGGCAGTCTAGCCTCGTGACTTAAGGGCATGGCTTCTAGGGTCATGAATCAGGCTGCATTCTCTGTGTGACTTTCAGCAAGGTATTTAACTTCTCTGTGGCTTGGTGTCCTCCTCTATAAAAAGAGTATCTGCGTCATAGGGTTGTTGAAAAGATTAAATGAGTTAACATAGGTGAAGCCCTTAGAAAGGAATGCTTATATAATCATTAGCTATAAATACACAACCTCAATCATTACGTTAGCTCCTCTGTGCCCCCTAAGTCTTTTCCTACTATTTAAAGACTTGATCTTCTAGGATAAATTACACATATGCTGAGAAAGCAAGGTCCATTTCAGTCCCCAAGGTTCAGACCCTGGTCTGCATTTCAAGTCGGTGTACAGAGCAGGAAGAGATGGGCAGGAAGCATGCCCTGTCACCCCCACATACTGAAACAGGTGCTTCGGGTGGAAAAGGCAGAGAAAAGGATCCAACAGAATACAATTTATTAGTCATCTCATGCTGAACATGTCACAGCCGGGTGATAAATGCCAAGAACGTCAATTGTGAGCTGTTCTTATAAACAGATTTAACGTATTTGCCGCAACACCAAGAAACCTATAGGTTGCCGCGACACCAAGAAACCTATAGGTTGTGAATGGTCTTTGTTTCTAAAGACAGGAGAAAATACTGTGGGTGAAAACGGTAAACGTAATTATTTTGCACAAAGTAGGGCAGGCTTCATCTGCGTCCCACCTGGAAACTGGCTGCTCAACATCTGTCAAGGTGTCAACTCCAACCGCAGAAGCAAAGAACTTCGTCAAGCTTCTGCGTAGTTAACTCAAGTTGGCGGGGTGGCTGGAGGGAGGGGATGGAAAATCACAGGCGTAATTAACGTGAACTTTTCTCAATTCACAGGTGCCTTGAACGTGACTAGACACGCAGTCTTCCTGGATGGCATTGTCTCTGGTTCCCTGGTAAGCCTGTGGGTGCCTCCTCGCCAGGCTCCATCCTGCAGCATCCGTGGTCCTGCTAGCCCTGTACCCTATGATCTGGGTGACTCTGAACCAATCACTCTGGGCCTCAGTTTCCTCCTCTGCAAAACTGAGTGGTTTAGACTAGATACTCCCTAAAGTCCTTTCCAGCTCCCCAAGCCTCTGATTCTCTTTAATCTTGACCAGGGGCAAGAGAATGTGCTGGATCCTGAGTAGCAAAGAAGTTTCATCTCGCCTGCTGGTTTTGAGAGTGATGTCCTGAAGAGGGCTTGGAGGCCGTGATGGCCACTGGGGTGGGAGAGGCAGGGTGCCTACCCTTTTCCCCCTAACTCTGCCCAGAATGAACCACAGATGCTATAACCTCATGAAAACGTGCTGGGGCTGGGGGCTGGGAGCGGTGGCTCCAGAAGTCCTTGATCTGAAGCCGAGTCAGGAAAGCAACTATTACCTAGTGCCTTGCAACTCCCAGAGTGGTCCACCATCCGGCAGCGTCCGCATAACCTGAAGCCGTTAGAAGAGCAGAATCTTGACTGCTCAAGACCCAAGATGAATCCAAATGTGCATTTTCACTGGATCCTGAGGTGATTTGCAGGCACAGCCTTTGGAGAAATGCTGTTCAAAGTTGCCTATGCATTGGAATCACCCGGGGGGCTCCCAACCCCCCCCCAAATTCCAGTGTCACTGGTCTGGGATGTGGCCAGCACACTGGGACTTCTTAAGGCTCTTCAAGTTATTCTAATGTGCAGCAAAGGTTTGAGAACCACCAAAGGAAATTCTCCCATTCAGGTTCTAAAATCCAAATCCCAGGATGGCTGACCTTCTTCTGGAATGGTCTGTACAGCCTGTATCCTAAGCATCACTTGCCATGCATGCCTTCCCAAGGCCAGAGCAGAGTCACCCATTTCTGAGGTTCTGATTTAATGATGGAGTCACCTCCTCCCAAATTCGTACCTGTCCCTGCATTTCTTCATTTACCTACCTCCTCTCTCTCTCTCTCTCTCTCTCTCTCTCTCTCTCTCTGACAATCACACCACTCCAAATCAGAACAGAACTTTCTTCTTCAACCATACCTTTCATGCAAGGATCTCCAAGCGCCCTCCAAGCAAGAGGCTGGAACTGTTGGGAGCCAGACAAGCCAACGGCAAACACTCCTTGGAGTCAGTCCCTTCTGGTGTGCAAAATCATGAGTCAGCCTGCATTATAACTAATAATTTGAGGCTAACAATAAGATCGCTGGATTTGACAGTATTCTTCAGAATTCTGTGATTCCTCTCTGGTGCCTACTGGCCTTTGAGGCTCCATCAGATTCTGTGCTGGGTTTTTTAAAAAGCTGAATAGAAGCATTTATCTCTTTGGGTGTTGAGAATTAGAGTAGTTTTATTTTCATTTGGGAATTTATTTAAAGATAACATGGGTGCCAAGCCAGGACCAGCTGTACTGAATTGACTAGAGCTTCCAGAGCAGGGGAGCTAGGGTCTGTGTGTAGATTTGTGTGTCTTGCAGCAAAAAAGAGAGTGACACACCTGAGCTGAGGACAGACAGACCATCCTAGACCTGCTACCATCATGACGGGTTGGGGACAACCCACGACCCGGCTTGAAATGGGATGCCCACAGAGAATACTACAGCTCTACATCCATGAGTTCACCCAAACAAAAAGTGATTTAACAAACTCAGAATCTCATGTTTCTTACAGAAAGTCTGCTTGTCTTTAGAGAGGCACAGGGAAGATGGAGCTTTTAGTTAGTGGGTCACATGGTGTCTTGGTTTGTCTGAGCTGCTATCTCAGAAACCACATGATGGGTTGGCTCAAACAATGGGAATTTGTTGGCTCACTGTTTCAAGGCTACAGGAAGTCCAACATCAAGATAGCAGCAAGACTTACTATCTCCTGGAGTCTAGCATTCTGGAGCTGGCTGCTGGCAATCCTTGGGGCTCCTTGGTTTGGATCTCTGCCTTCTGTCACAGGACGATGTCCTCTACTTTTTCACTTCTGTGACTTCAGGGTCCACTTCAAAGGACCTCCAGAAATCTGGATTAAGACCACCCTCATTCAGTTGGGCCACATCTGAACTTAAAAAAAAAACTCTTCCAAAGCTCTTGTTTACAATGTGTGCACACCCACAGGGACATGGATTAAAATTGAGAGCATGTATTTGTTGGGATACATAAGTAACCTACCAGCTTGGTATCTGGAACCAGACTGTCACCTCTTGCAATTTACTGGGCAAGTTACTGAGTCTTCCTGCATTTTAGTTTCTTTGTCTGCAAAATGGGGGCAAGGGGGGGAAATGGATGTGGCTCAAGAGGTTCGGCATCCATCTACCATATGGAGGGACCAGGGTTCGATCCCCAGGACTCTCCTGGTAAAAAAAAAAAAAAAAAAGAAAAAAAAAAAGAAAATGGGGGCAAGGGGGATATCAGTATTAATTCAGCGAGCGGATGGCACACAGCAAGTACACAAGTTTGCTATTATTACTTCTTAGTTCCTTCTGGGTACGGAGTGTGTGTGTGTAATGAATCATCAACCATATATCAGATTAAATAACAGAGCAACCGGTTTTGAGAAGCTGCAGTAGGAATGCTGAAGGCTGAAAAGCTACATCAATGTGCGCTACAGATGTTTGAGGGTTTCTTACCAGGCTCTAGAAATGTTTACGCAGTAATTAGGCCTGTTATCAGTACACAAACAGATTACGCTTTATCGAGTGAATGGAAGAGCTCAAAAACCCTCCCATTTTTCATTCGGCTCACAGTACTTCCCTAATTCCTGGGTTTACTAAAATAAATTCATTTTTCAATAACCACAGAGACACTGCAGAGCGCAGGGAAAAGAGCACTTGGGTGGGGAAACAGATTCTGACAGAGTGCGTGTCATTTCATCTCTCGTCCTCTTGCTCCCCGCTCCATAAAGTGAGCTAAACAAGGTCTCTGCTCGCTCTTAAAGCCCGTGGCTCTGTTACTTACAACCATTCTCCTCTAAGCACACATTCATTCTTCTCATCACCAAGAAAGAAGAGATGTGTTTAATTAAAGTAATAATGAGCGAGGCAGGAATTCTGCTGAATCGCCTAATGAGACTTCCCGTCCAACACTATTGGGTTATATTAACACCGAGCTGGTGGCTATTAACTCCTGGTTCTTCAGCCCCAAACCCAGTCCGCAAGGTGAAACCACACAGTAGACTTTGCTCCATGCATATATACAGCTCTAAATAACACTTCATTTAATGTTTTTCTTTTCCTGTTTTCCAAAGATAAAATTGCTGTAATAACTAAGTCACCAAAATAATTAGCTAAGCTGCCTTATTTGCACTTCTAAATTTTCATATTGGCTAACTTTTGTTAATGAAAATGTGCAAGTGATTTGCAATCAAAATACAAACTTTTGGGATCCAATACCAGAGCAATAATGTTTAAATGTTCAGAGATGAGCTTTTAATGACTATTTAATTGTTCTGTTCCTCAGAAGTATAAATTACACTTTCAGCGAACACTCTGAATACTAAAAAAGTCAAGATTCTATTTCTCCTAAGTTATGTCTTTGCGTTTCCTAGCAATTTTTTTTTTCAAGGAGGGAATAAGGTCATCTAGGTTTCAGTCTCTAGAGGAAGGATTTCCAGAGAATAATACGGGAGTAGGGGAACTAGTTACAGCAATATTATAAAATTCAAAAGAAAATATAGGGAAGCGGCTGTGGCTAAATCAGTGGGGCTCCCGTTTACTATATGGGAGGCCCCAGGTTCGGTTCCCGGGGCCTCCTGGTGAGGGCAGGCCCGCCCACATGGCGTGGTTGGCTGACCCAGCGAGCACAAGCAGCAAGGGGGGGATAAATGAATAAATAAATAAAATCTTTAAAAAAAAAAAAAAAAAAGAAAATATAGACAGATGTATTTGAAATGCATAGGAAAATCTCTACCTATATCTATACTGAAATGGGGAATGAGAGTGGAGAAGATGCCTTCACTTTTTTTTTTTTTTTTTTTTTTTTTAAAGATTTTTTTATTTATTTATTCATTCATCCCCCCCCCTGCTGCCCGTGCTCGCTGGGTCAGCCAACCACGCCGTGCGGACGGGCCTGCCCTCACCAGGAGGCCCCGGGAACCGAACCCGGGACCTCCCATATGGCAAACGGGAGCCCCACTGATTGAGCCACAGCCGCCTCCCAATGCCTTCACTTTTTATGTGGCACATTGCCATACTGTTTGAATTTCTTACAAGAAAATGTTTACTTTCATGATTTAAAAAAATTCAAGCCAAAAATGAAGAGCTACCCGTTGGACATCGGACAGCTGTTGCAAAATGAATATCCTATCTTCTGTCCCAATCAGGACCACAGGTTTCTGACATTAAAATTTCCAGAAATAAATGGTAGGAAAAAAGTTTTAGAAAATATAGAGTCTCAAAACACTCCATTCAGAACTTTTGTGGTCATCAGTGTTTATATTTTAAAGCATTTTTTTTTTCTGATAAAACAACTGTATGCTCTTCTTCAAAAATAAAAATAAAAGTTATTCATTAAGGGCAACACCTTCAGACAAGCATTGTGAACATTTTTTGGTCGGTTTCTTTTCAGTGTACCATGCTTTTAAACACAACCGAAATCACACTATAAATGCAGTGGTGTCAGTAATCACATTTAAATGGTACATTAGGAATCACTAAATTAAGGTCACCAGAGCATTTTTTGCCCATCTGTTACTCTTAAACAGTACATTTCATTTTACACGCTAATGGATAAAGACTCTCTTTATCGTACCAAGGTAGTACATAAAGATTGCATAGCTGCCAGGATGATCTTTTGTAAACAGATTAAATCATGTCACTCTTCTGTTTAACTCTCTCTAGTGGTTCCCATCAAACTCATTACCAAACCGAAACTCCACACAGGGACGGACGAGGCCCTCCATGAAGTAGCCCCTGCCTCTCAACTCATCTCCTGCCACCTTCCCCTTACGACACCCCTGCTACACCAGCCTCCTTCCTGGTCCTCAAATGCACCCGGCCCATTCCTGCCCCAGGACCTTTGCACTAGCTGCTCCCCTTGACTGGAAGTTCTTCCCCAGCCCTTCGCCAACTGACCCCTTCACATCCTTCTTGTTTCAGCTTAAAAATGGTCTCCTCAGTGACCACCCAATCTGAAGTAGCCCCTAAATGTCTCGATATCATCTAATTTTATTTTCTATATTTTATTTTGGTTTTGGTTGTTGTTGTTGTCATTTATGCCCCCACTAGAATAGGAGCGTACAATCTTTGACTGTCTGATTTATCGTTTTCCCCGGTACCTAAACCAGAGGTGCTCGATATATACTGGTTGAATGAATGAAAGTGTTTTCAAAGTATCCACATTTGTGGGGCAGGAGAGAAAGTAACCTACTTAACTAGGCCTTACTCACATCCGCACAGCCCCCTAAGGAGACTCTTTTAACTGGGTCGTCACCTTCTGCTGCAGCCTGGTCATGGAGAGATGCCCACAGCCCTGCCATTTGGAAAACAAAGCAGATATTTCATTTTGGCCAGACTTTCATTTTGCTTATCCACCCTGTTATATAAAATAGCTACTGGGGGTCTCACCATATTCTTCCTTTTCTGTCACGCCCAAGTCAGTCCTGCCAACTACCTCCACCCCCACCCCCATGAGGGACATGCCCAATATTTACAGCACCCATCTTTTAGCAGGCTTACTCCCGTTTCCTTTCAGAAAACTACCTCTGCCCATCCCAATGTCATTGCGAGGAATGGAGACCCAAAGCTATGCCAACTGCACTTAACCTGTGAGCATTTTGAGGCTATAATAGGATGATATTTAATAATAATAATAATGAAAAAGGTCGGATATCATTTACTTCCATGGCATCACCCGGGAGAGACAGTCAGGCAGTTCCTGCTACAACGTCCCCTGCACTGCCTGGTTCCTGTCTGCTCCAAGCCTGTCTCTTCAGGCGTGCCCTCAATCCTGTGAGTTCCCACCAGTAAGAATACATTCCTTTTTTAATTTTGTTTTTGTTTTCGGTGTTAGCAAGAGTCAGTTTCTGTTGCTTACAACCCAAGAACCCTAACTGATAATCCTCCCTAAATGTGTGCCAAATCCGTTTCTTCTTCTCCATCCTCCCTACCATGGCCTCCTCACCCCTTGGCCAGCTTTCTGTGCCAGCCTCCTCCCTGGCATCCCTGTTTCTGCTCTTCTCACTGCCAAATCCATTCTCCATGCAGTCCTCAGCCAGACTTACCTAAAACTCAAATCTGACCACACCACCTTTCCCTGCAATGGCTCCCCATTCCTGAACTTTGTCTTGATGACACCTGCATCTATCAATCAAGCCTCCTCTCCTGTCACCCCTTGCTTCAACCTTGAAGCTCTAGGAACTCCAAACTGCCTGCTGCTGCTCCACGCTCTCCATGTGTTTTCTGACCTCCTAGCCTTTGCCCAAACTGTGTCCTCTGCCCTGGAATTCCCATTTTGAGGCTGACGACTTCATACCCATCCTTTAAACTCAGCTCAGAGATCATCTCCACCCTAGGCCAGTTTCCTTCTCACTCAGCTCACAAATGCATCACTCTATCCACTCATCTGTGGGTTTGGGGATAACAAGGGGCTGTGTCATATCCATCTCCCAATACATGGCATATAATAGCCACTGAATAAATTTTCATTTGATGTTAAATTATTAAAAACATAATTCACTCTGAAAAGCCCAGGTTGGATGCAAAAATCATATTTTCATTTTCCTCCTTTCTAAGCACATTCAGAATTACCTTCAAACCGAGCATGCTGGGGAATCAGCCGAAGCGCTGCCAATCTTGCTTAAGAGTAAGGACTCACACTGTTTTAACAAGTATCAGAGGCTACTGCAGGTGGCACTGCCTAATGGTTCTCAATCACGAATGGACATTTCAGACACTCTGACATTAGTTAGCTTAAGCCTCAAGTGAAGAGCTAAGATGCCACCCACCCATGGCAATGTGGGCACAGATAAGGAATGTTAAAAATGCAAATAAAAACAGAAAAAGAAGAAGAAAAAGTCTATAATCAAACCGACTGGGCTCAAACCTACACAGGCTCCAATGCAGGTGCAGGTGGGGAGGTGGCAGGGGCTTGGGCTCCAAGGTTGGCCAGCTGGGCAAATCACAGCTCCTCCTGTGCCTGAGTTTCCTCATCAGGCACGAGGCATGAGATGCCGACCTAGATTCACTCAACAAACATCAACAGGGCTCCCACTGTGTTTCTGTGTCTAACAAGGTTCCAGAGTGACTAACGTCTGTTCAGCAGTTCACAGGTAACTCAAACACTTTTCATATCATCTGCAAGCCGTGGGTAAAGAGGGCTCAGAACCAGAAACTCCAGCGCCTTCGAATCAAACCCTAACTCTGCCTCCTAAGGACAAGCTAGGCAGCCTTGGGGAAGTCATTTAACCTCCCTCCGCATCAGTCTCCGGAGACAAAAAAGGAGGATTGCACGAGAGCAAATGTGTCAAAGTGTCTGACACACAAACAGGACCTCAGGAGTCTGAATTGTGAGGGTCTCTAAAGGCCGTAAATCTCCAAAGTTCTCTGAAGGGCCAGAAATAGCACCCCCTTCTGCCACCCACGAAAACGCCACGAGGCTGGCAGTGATGGAGACTGGTGGAAAAGCTGACGCTGCAGACACCTGGTCAGGCTCAGGGGCCCCCCTCCCTGCTGGTGGCCCGGGAGCACACGGGCCCTCCCAAAGCCCCTCGCTGAGGTAAAGAAATTTCCAGACTGGAACCCAACCCTGCACAATATTGAAGCACTGAGCAGGGGCCTCCTCCTGGGGAGGTAAGCACCAATCCCACTTCCCAGCGCCACTCCTGGAAGTGGAAAGGGAATCATGTGCCCCGTCAAGCCTTGCCCGCTAGTTTCTCAACAAAACCGGCTGAATTAAATTACCTTCTTTCTAAAAAGCCCTTATCCCTATCCCGTACCCTCACAAGGCCTGATTACTGGAAATAGTTACTTGCAGAGTTCAGAGAGAGGTGACATCTTGGTGAACAATCCTAAGAGGATTTAGCTCTCTTCCAATAAAATATTCCAGGGATTGGGTTTCCAGAGAATTCTGTTTTCGTTGTTCCACTTGGATACACCCAGTAACCAACTTCAGTTCCATAGACCACCTTCCCAGTAAACACAGACATGCTTCAGGCTGCTAATGCCACGGAAAACCCACACATCCGCCATGAACTCAGAGAGGGGAGTCACCCTACTTTCCTTTCTGCCAGAGCAGGCAACTGGGTACTCACGGTGGCCCCATCTAAGGTGCCCACCCTCTTTGCCTACTATTGCCTAAGGAACTAGCAAAGCTGTGCTGATCCCAGAGTCCTGGAAGGAATCCTAAACTGGGGCATACAACTGAGCTGCAAGGACAGGGCAAGACTGAGTTGCATCCCGGACTTCCATCAAGGCCTCATACAAATGGGTAGGAAATAAAAATCAGGATTCCACACTCTCCATCTTAACACTTCCTCCCACCCCACAAATATGAAACAAAAACCGTCAACAACCCAAAGAGGAGGCTTGAGCTGGGGCTTCTATAAAAAACACGCCCTGCTCTAGCCTTAAGACAATTTCACTCCAAGTGGCTTTAAAATCTTGTCCCAAGCGCCAATGCCCTGAACTAAAAAATAGCTGCTCTTCTTGACTGAAAGTCAGCAGTGAAAGCAGAACATGGAAATCCAAAGAGAACGTGAGTTCTCATTCAGTTGCACAAATGTTGTGCGTGTGGACATACACAGAGCAAAAATCTACCCATTCTCCCTGGGTGCCGTCGTCTCAACTCAATGGCCATGGATATTCTCGGGCTAGAATGGAGTCACATCAACACGAATTAGACTTCCACCGGCATGACCCGACGCTGGCGCACGCAGCCTGCACTGAGCTGCTGTCCTCTGAGCCCAGGAAAGTCTCCTTTCCTGCGAAAAACAGGCTCCGGACCTGGGGCTGGCGCCCCAGCCCTGGCACCCAAGGAACTGCGGGCACCGCCTCACCGGGAGAGGTGAAGGCTCCGGCACAAATGCCAAAGAGGACACGGTCCTCACGCACTCCTCCTCCAGAGAGAACGAGAAGGAAAGAGCAATGGGGAAACGCTGCGCAGGAGCGGAGTGGGGCGCCCGGGGCTCGCGGCCAAAGGACTAGACATTGCCCTCGGGCCAAGTTCAGCATCCCCAAGGGGAGGCGTCCTGGCCGCCGAGGCCGGCCCCAGAACTACCTGCTGCTGCCCGGGCGCCCTCAGGCCAACTCAGAGGAAGTTCACTCCCCGTAGCGCCTGTCCGAGGAGGCGGGGGCACCCGTGCCCACCCAGACTCCCCGGAGAGCCACAGCCCACCCCCGCCCAGGCGCCGACCCATCAAGCCGCTTGGAGCCCAGGGGCGCTCTGAGCACCAGCCAGGTCCCAGGCCGGGGGCGCCGCAGGCCACCCAGGCTATTCCGCGCGCCCCCCGACCGGGTGGCCGCTGGGCGAGTGCGCCCTAGAGGGAGAGCAGTTGGCGCGAGGGGCTGGAGGTGGAGGGAATCCTGCCTGCTGCTTCTGGAATTCGCCATGACTCCCGGCTTCCCCAGTACCTAGCTGACTCCCTGCTCACCCACCTGGGCTGCGGTGCTGCTCCCGGTCCCATCCCATCCCGCCGCCTGAGTGGCCGGGGAATCGCAGCCCGGCGGCCACCCGCGCCGGGGACCGGGCGAGCGGTCTCCCCAGCCTGCAGCTGGCACAGTCCCGGGACAGCCGGGTGAGCCGCGGCCCTTCCCCAGCCCCACGCCCCGGAGCGGGCGGGCGGCCGAGAGCCACCCCTAGGGAGGGCACGGTGGCTCGGGTGGCCCCCACGCCGCCCGGTGCTCCCTTTCTGCCAGTGCCAACAGGTATGGGAGGCGCTGTCGGCCGCTCACCCGCCCACTCCAGGGGTCTGCCGAGCGGAGATCGGCGGGGTCGCGGCCGGAGGCAGGAGCCCACGACAGCCCTGGGGTTGGGGTACCGTGGGCGAGGCGCGAGGAAGGAGGACCCGGGTGGGTGCAGGAGGCTAGGCAAGGGAGCGAGCGCGGGCGAGCGGGCGGCGGCACTCACCTCTCGCTGGGCCGGGGCCGGCCGCACGGGCCCCGCCGCCCCGAAGCCGGGGTTCCGAGGCGCCTCCGCGCTCCGCTGGGGCTTCCTCCGAGGCCCGCAGGGGAGGGGGCGGCGTGGAATGGAGGCGCGGAGTCCGCACCGCTCGGCCGCACGCTCACACCCCCAGCCGGCAGCCGCGTCCCTGCGCCGGCATCCTCGCTGCCGCCGGCTCCCTCGGCGCCCCCGGGCCGCTCCCCAAGCGCTCGCCGGGGCCGGAGCAAGCCCCTCGTCGGCTCGGAGCACGATCTGGGCGCGTTCGCTCCCTGTCCTTGTCCTCTCCTCCCGTCTGGGGACGCGTGCCCCGCACCCCCTGCACCGCGCGCTCTTCTACCCCTCCCGCTCCCGCTGGCCGTGCAGTGCCCCGGCGCGCGGGCTCAGCCCATGTGCGCGGCCGCCTCGCTGCACCCCGGAGCCCAGTGGCCGAGGCCCCGCCGGAGTTGCGCGCCCTAGAAACTCCATGCAGCTCCGGCCTCCTCCCCAGCTCCTCCCCGGCGGGCCCCCCGGGGCCTTGCCGCCGCCCCGAGCACGGTCCCGGCTCTGCCTCCGGCCCGCGTCAATAGCCGGGGTTCAGGGCTCGCCTCGGCCGCCCGCTCCCCGGCTTCTCCGAGGGTCGGGGCGCCCCCGCCCCCACCCCTTCGCCTCTCCAATGGCTCCCTTGGTTTCCAGGCAGCGCAACCTGAGGAACGCCTCGGCGCGCGCGCACTCACACTCGCACACATACACACACGCACTGCACACACAGGCAGACACACGCGACACGCGGGAGGCGAGCTGGAGCTTGGCAGACGGTCCTCCTTCCTTTCCTCCCCAAAGAGGCTGCCCACGTTAACTCCGGCAAACTGCTGTTTCCTCGTTATTGGACAACTCACCCGAGCGCCCCCCACCTTAACTACTTCATCCCCAGTGCCCACGCGTTAAGCCACAATCACACCTGCGTCCGCGCCCAGGGGGAGGGCGGGCCGCCGAGGTGGACCGGCCGGTGGCAGAAACTATGGAAAGGAGGAGGATTCTGCGTGCCCACCCCTAGCAGCACCGAGGAGGCGCGTCTGCCAGGGACCAACGCCCGCCAACCCACCGCACCCGCTCCATGGGGGCCTGGGAACATGCGGTGCGGCCCCACTTCTCCTTCCAAGGTCGTAGAATCCATTCGATGAGGGAGAGAAGGCGCTTGGACAAGGCATGGGCTAGAAATCTCACAGACCACTCAGCAACCTGCCCTGGGGATGACCTCTGCCAACTCCACACCCAGATTCTTCTCCTATCCTACCCTCCTCCCACTACACGTTAGCCCAGTATTTCCAGGCACCTTTCCTGTTCCCCACCTGCTTACCTCCCGTGTGCCTAGGAGCTGGGAGAATACACAGTGCTACCAAGATTAGTGTTGTAAAGAAAAAGAAAAAAATCCAAACACTGAGATGGGTCTCAGACAATACCAGAGAGATGCCTGCCAGTGGCTTTCTGCACCTCCCAAGGGTATGCCAAGGAAAGGGAACAAAACCCACCAGCAGACGATTTCCCAGGCTGGAGCAGGCTATTCTTCACCTTGCAGTGCCCTCTCTTCCAGAGTCCCCAGTTTCTTGCCCCCTCAAGGTGGCAAAAGGCTTGCTCACCAGCTTAGATGCCTCCAACTCCCAGAATCAAAACTCTTACACCAATCAGGAACAAAGCAGGCAATTTTGCCATAAGCATCTTGTCCAAATAGCTCAGCAATCACCCCTGCACTGGCTGGTTTAGCTGCCAGGGGGACTGTGGGCATAAGGGAATATGGGCCTTGGCGGCTGCCAAACAGCAGCCTAGGCTGCCCAGAGTCCCCTTCTTGCCTGACCCTCCTGGCTCAAAGCCTGGGGGTGGGTCCTCTGAGTCCCTGGAGCACTATGCGTGGACCACACCTTTGGCATTGAGCATTTTGCTACTCTTTATTATTACTATCTTTTTTTGTATGGACCCTACTTCCAAAATTATCTTATAAAACTTCCTGAGCCACTGGCTGAGACTTATGTACCTAGTTCAGAAACATACAAAGAAGGCATGCTCTCTGGGGCTTTCCATGAAGGGCCATGGACAGATGAACAGAAAGAGAAGGTGAGGCCTCCGTAGCAAGTTTCCCTCTGATCCCTTAGTTTGGAGAATATCCTCATTGTCTAATAATCTGTTTCTTCTATAAGCAATTGTTTTGTCATTTTCTACATGGCAAACGGGTTCACAGACTCCCTTTGCAAGTCTATATAATCACATGCAGTTCTGGGTAGCATGTAGGGGTCACCTCCAAAGCAGAGTGGGGCACTTCTGACAGCAAGCTCTCACTTTGCCCACCTGTGTGGATTTGGGCTAGTTATTTGTTCTCTCTGAATCTCACTTTCCTTATCTGTAAATGGCAATCATTAAAGTACCTCCCTCAGGAGGTTGTTGTAAAGATTAAAGGTAAGATTAAATGTGATCATGAGAAATAGCAGAGAGTTCAAGTAACTCGGTTCCTGGCATAAAGTATGCTTTCAATAAATGTTAGCTATGATCATGAATTCTCATTCTGGACTCTCCAGGCAAAAACTCTTGAATTCAGGCTAAATAAAGACAGAGTCAAGGATGGGGTTGTAAGACCATTTGTTGAGCTCTCAGGCATATTTAAGGAAAGGCCAGTAAGAGCTTCCAGGAATCTCAGAGACACTGTCCTTAAGCAGCCTCACAGGAGGCTAGAGATAAAGAAAGGCCTAAACATAATGTAAACTGTAGAGCATGCCTAGTAGCAATGCTTCAATATGAGTTCATCAATTGTAACAAATGTACCACACTGAGGAAAGATGTTGGTGAGGGGATAGGGTGTGTGGAAGTCCCTTACATTTTCAATGTAAAATTATTGTTATCTAAATCTCTTTTAAAAAGAAAAAAAAAAAAAAAAGAAAGGCCTATTCTTAAGGAGATCTGTAGTTGTGACTTTTGTCTAATGGGTGGATTATTATTCGAATCACAGGAAGTCCTCAATGCTTTTTTAAAGAAAGTATACTAGTTTAGGGCTGAAAGGAACAGAGACAGTATGAAGCAAAAATGAAAGGGACCCGTGGATCACCAAGTTCCGATGTGAAAGAAGTAGGCTGCAAAAGTGGACCATCTCTTATGGGAAAGGAATGATGACTCAGAGAGTAGAACCAAGAACCCAAAAGGTAGAGCCAAGAGCTGTGGAGAATCATTCCCAAGAAGCAGAAATGGGCCCTTAATTAAGGAACTGGTTACATGTTCCCAGCTGGATTTCAGAATTGCTAGGGACCAGTGATCACTATAGGAAATACCTATTTCCTCTCTCACTGAATGAAGCGTCGATTGTGGTTATCACATCTCTGCTTCACCAGTGTGTACTGAGTGTTCGGGGAGGGGGGATAACTTGTCTCTTTAGTTCACAGGTCTTCAGATCAAGAAGAACTTCATCCACAGAGCATCATCCCTTCCTGAACCTACTTAGATGATGAGATCCAGAACCTCAAGCCTGAACCTGATGCCACAATGAGATGGGGGGGGGTTGGTTTGTTTTTGTTTTGTTTTGTTTTGTTTTTGCATTTGGGGGATGATCTGAGTGTATTTTTCATGTTGGAATAATGTAAATAATTTTTGGCTGAAGGTGGACTGTGGTGAATTGAAGAGGGCTTAGGGTGGCATCTCTCTCCCTACCCTCGAATCTGGACAGGCTCTGTGACTTCTTTGACTAATAGAATATAGATGTTATTTTGTCAGCTACCAGGCCTAGGATTTAAGAAACTGGAAGCTTAATTTCCTGTCCCTTAGAGCATTCTCTTGGAGCCCTGAATCACCATGTAAAAAGTCCAGCTAGCCTGAGGCCACTGTGCCTTGAGGCAGTCCAAGCTAGCTGTGTGGAGAGGCTGTGTAGAGGTCAACAGGGAGAGAAGGAGGCAGGAAGGCAGGGAGGAAGAGAGAATAAAAGAGAGATGACTGGCCAGCCTACAGCCATTGCTGTAAGAGTCTTTCCAGCTGAGGTCCCAGATATTGTAGAGCAGAGACAAGTCATCCTCACAGTACCATGTCTGAATTCCTGACAGAACTATAAGTGCTAGTAATAAATTGATGTTTTAAGCCACTTCCTTGTGGGATGATTTGTTATGCAGCAATAGATAACAAGAATAATTTACTAACTTGGAAAGAAGTCCAAAATATATAATAAAGTGAAGAGCCAAAGAGCAAAGTAACATGAATGATGCTACTTTTTTAAAAAGACAACTTTGTATGTGTATCCATATACACAGAATATAATTGGAACACTATCTGTTAATTGACTAACTCTGGAAAGTCAGTATAGGGAGGACTTTTACTTTATATATATATTTTTTGTGTGGATGTTATACAATAAGCATTTTTAACATTTGCTGAATTTTTTAATTCTGAGAAAAAATGTTCTACATTTATTTTCTTTCAAAGGAATAAATATATAATAGATATTTTTTAATAAAGAGTTTCAGTCTTAAAAGAAAACTAAAAATTTAATCTGTTCCAGGAATATTAATGTAAAGAGATTATACTGACACATATGTTGATGATTCTTTTAATTTCTAAGATAAAGACAAATTCAGACTGAAAAAAAATGGTAGTCAACAAAGGAAAAGTCAAGGTTGGTTTCAGTTTATGTAACACTAGGTCACAGAAGAAAATGAATCAATAAACTTAGAAAATAAACCAATAAAATAGTGTCATCTAGGGTTTATATATTCAATTAGGTTGTTATCATGTATGAAAGTGAGACAAAAATATTTTCCTAATGAAATGGGTCAGGAAATGAATGGCTTCTCATTTTTCTCGGAAAAAAAAAAATTCAAAGAATGTATATTAGCCGACCAAAAATTGTTATCAAAGTTAAGAACTCAATAGTTGGAAAATTGGGGGTGTTAAAGACTTGACAATAAGCAATTTAATTCAGTTCATAAAGAGTCAAAGGCTACGGATAAGATACTACCCCAAATCGCGGGGTCCCTGAGGGCTCTGGAGACATCCAGACAATATAGTCAGGGCAGGTAGCTCAGGAGTTTGGCACCCTGCCAGTGGGCCCTACTTTGGAATTTATGCTCCCCAGAGTGACAGTTGGACTCAGTTGTGGTTTCCCTACATATGGTTCTTCTATCCTTCTATTTGAAGCTATAATTAGTACTAGAGTCGATAGATGTACATCCAAGAGACTTAAATCTTTGGGCTGTCCATGTGCCGGCTTGGCCCTGAATCTCAACATAGTTGCAACACCTACTCTCCGATTCATCGGTCTTACCCAGGACAGCTAACATGGAAGTGATGATGGACAACTACCATACCAAGAAACTGAGAGAGTATACAACTGCAAGCAAGAGAGTCCCATCTGTCAGCCCTAGAGGATCACAGCCCCCTCTCAGTTAGAGGTGGAGTGAACATCACCATCCCAGAATCCTCAGGATTGGGGAATGAACCATGGACTAAAGTAGACTTACTGGTATTCTACTATGGACCTATTGTGATTCTAGCAATGGAAGAAATTATATCACTGATGTGGAGGCCATGGCCACTGGAGGCTTTGAGAGCTGGGAGAGGGAAACAGGTGTAATACAGGAGCATTTTTGGGACTTGGGAATTGTCCTGAATGACATTGCAATGACAGATACAGGCCATTATAAATCTTGTCATCATCTACAGAATTGGGTGGGAGAGAGTGTAAACTACAATGTAAACTTTAATGTACTCTTGGTAGCAATGCTCCAAAATGTGTTCATCAATTGCAATGAATGCACCTCACTAATGAAGGATGTTGTTAATGTGGGAAAATGTGGGAGGTGTGGGGAGTGGGGCATATGGGAATCCCCTATATTTTTTATGTAACATTTGTATAATCTAAGTATCTTTAAAAATATATAAAAAATAATTTTTTTAAAAAAAGGTTACTGATAGGCACAGTTTTGTAAAAATTATAAAAATAATAATTTCTAAACTTGATTTAAGTTAATAAAGAACTAGAAATAGAAGGTACAGCATGAAAGAATTGAATTGTAACCAAAACTATTTCCTAATATAAGAAAAATTAAAATTCATATTTTATTCTTGACAATTAGAAAAATAAAATGTTTCAGGAAAACTTAAAAGACAAATATTGACTTTTACCTCTGACTATAACGGAATAGATGTTCTTGCTGGGAAAAAAAATAATGAAAAAAAAAAAGAGAAAAAAGCAAAACAAAAGAATAACAAAAACAAACAGCTGTTTGAAGACTTCGAAGTAAAACCAAGGTAGCCAGCAGTTGAGCCAAGTACTTAGAAGGGAAAAGGCACTGGTGTGAACTTGATGTTTCCCTTTGAAACATTTGCTGATTTCCAAGTGGCATTGGGCAAGAAGGCCAAAAAGAAAGTAATATCTCTGAAATTTTCAAAGCATCACAGCTAAAGAGAAAATAAACAGATTTCAGTTCTACCAAGACAATCAGGCCCTGAGGGGCCAAATTCCAAAGGAAAGGAAAACCTCAAAAAATGGGGAACGTGAATCTGTTCCACTTCCCCCCAAAGGCATTTGCTTACTTTGAAGCTGCACAAGGTAAAAGGCAAAGATAAGAAACCAAACAAAAGTAGCAGCTGGGAGGCTAAAAGTGAAGAAGAGCTTTCAGGAATGTCGCAATGCCCAGAGGACAAAATTTAGCATTGCCGAACTGCCAAGGGGGAAGGGCCCTGATAAACACCCCAGGGTTTCAGTCAAAGCTCCTTAAAAGACTATACATTAAGACTAAGGGCAAATCAAAACCTTTGGGATATTAAATCCAGCCTCAAATTATCTCAACCATTGATTAGCAAAAGGTGATCTACACCAACCCTAATTGCCTGCCAAAAGAAAATTAAAATCTCTCTGAGGGGAGAGAAAAACATCTAGAGTCCCTACAGTTTTTTGGATATAATATCTGGCATTTAGTAAAAAATTACCAAGTATGCCAGGAGACAGGGTCAAATTAAGGAAAAATCAAGAGAAAAAGAGACAATAAAATCATAAATGATCCAGATGTTGAAGTTAGGTATAACAGATATTGAGACAATTGTGACAAATGTTCAAGAAAATGGATCACAAGATAAAGAAATTCACCTCAGAAGAACTAGAATTTACTTTTAAAACAAAAGAGTGACTCTGGAAATAAAAGACAAAAGGTACTCAATAACTGGGTTTAAAGTAGATTAGACACAGAAGAGAAGAATAGTGAACTGTTAAGTAGGTCAGTAGAAAATATCTGACTAAAGTAGGAAAAGAAGAAAAGATGGAAAATAGAGAAAAGCACTTAAGGGGTTCATGGAAAATGGTTAATACTCAAACAAATAATTGAAGTCTGAAAAGGAAAGGAGAGAAAGAATAGAGCAAATGCCTATCTTGGCTGAGAATTTTCCAAAACTTATCAAAGACATTAAGCCACAGATTCAGGAAGTTCTATCAATTCCAAACAGGATATGTACAGATAAAAGCCACACCTAGGCAGTCATAATTACATTTTTAAAAACCAAAGACAAAATATAAAAAGTAGCCATAGTTCTTCTCCCTCACACACACACACACACACACACAATTATATGGGAGACGGCGGCCCAACCATTTGAGCCACATCCGTCCCCCCACATAATTACTTTCAAAGGAGCAACAATTAGCCTGACAGACGACTTCTCAACAGAAATTATTAAAGTTAGTATAACTCTATAATCTATTGTATAATCTTTGGTGTGCTAAAAGAAAATAACTATCCATCTAAAATGCAGCAAAAATATCCATTAAAAATGAATCAGTGGGGAGCAGAGGTGATTCGAGCTAATGAGCACCTCCCTCCCACATGGGAGTTTTGGGGTTTGGTTGCCCATGCCTCCTAAAAAGAAGAGGAGCACACAACAAACAGATACAGAGAGCAGACCGCAAGTGCAAATAGGGGTGGGGATGGGTGAATAAAATAAAATAAATCTTAAAAAAAAAAAAAAGGGAACCAGGGACCTTTGCTTTGGAGCTTGTATCAGGCTTGCCCTCCTATTGGTAACAACTAGAAAACTAGGCAAATATATGAATTAACTGTTTTCAGTAATTGACCAACGGGCAGTGCAGGACTGTAATCCACGTGAGAAGAGAAACAAATGAGGTGAATTGCCCAGTTTTCTGTCTGAAGGCATTTTCTGTACCACCATAACGTGAAAGAAAACTAAAGCAGAGGACAATGGTCTCACTGAGTGGAGGAGACAGAGATGAGAGTTTGTGGAGGCATAAGTCGCTGGAGAGGAGAAAACTATGGAGATAAAGAGCTGGAAAAATCATCACAGGAATTGTGAAGGGACTGAGTTTTTGGTTGATAACTAAGATGTGAATACATAGGATAAAATTCCACATAGCCAGGCAAGGATCAGTTGGTGGAGAGCTGTAAGGTAAACAATTCCTTGACATAAGAAAGGACTGGAAGATATTTAAGATCTGATGAACCTGAGTGAAGAGAACTCATTGAATAACTGGACCATACAATAGAGACACCAAGAGGATGGCATCTAAGTTAGCCAGACTGAACTAGATCTAAAGCAAAGCCTATCCTAAGCCTTTAAGTTTTAACAAAGCTTAAAAACAAACATCAAATGGATCAAACTAATTCTCAATTAACTTATCTGCTTAACAAAAAAAACTTGAAAATTCTTTAAATGACAACAGCAAAATCTAAAGATTCAACAACATTCTCAGTTACCATAGAAACAGAGGCAGAAATAACGTAATGGCATTAGCAGACAGGGTCTTTCAAACAACTCTTATAAATATGCTCAAGGATTTAAAGGAAAATATGGACATAATAAAGAAAGTAATACATACTATAAAAAAGAAGCAAATGGAATTCTAAAGCTGAGATACACAATATTTAAAATGAAAATTTTGCTTGATGGAATTAATCTAAGATTGGATGCTATAGAAAAAAAGTATAGAATTCAAGTGAAGTTGAATTCATAGGACTGGACTCTATCCAAATGAAGCACTATCCAAAGGAAGAAAAATGGCTGGAAAAAGTAGAGAGCTTTAGTGACCTATTGGAAAATATCAAGCAATCTAACATATGTGCAATTTAAAACCAGAAGTGGAAGTGAGCAGAGGGAGGGAGGGAGATTAGACAGAAGAAAAGAATTTGAATAAATAATGGTTAAAATTTTCTAAATCTGATGAAAGCTATAAATATACAGATCCAAGTGGCTCAACGAAATAAAAACAGGATAAATACAAGGAAAAACACACCAAGGTATATCATAATCAAATTGCTGAAAACCAGTGATAAAGAGAAAATCTTAAAACATCCAGAAAAAAAGGACATGATATATCAGGAGAACCAAGATAAGAAAATCCACTGACTTCTTTTTGGAAATAATGCAAGCCAGAAGACAATAGGACAGCATCTTTAATGTGCTGAAAAAGGAAAACCAAACCAAAAAAAAAAAACCTAGAATTTTCTAACCAGCAAAGAAATATTGTCTAAACTTGAGGCTGAAATAAGGAGCTTTTCAGATAAACAAAAAGTGAAAGAATTCATAGTCATCAGGTTAAAGTAAAATTATAAAAGAAGCTTAGAAATGATGAGTGCTGGAAATGGTAAATATGTGAGTAAATATTGTTTTCTCATTTGTAAGTTTCTTTAAAAGATAGTTAACTGTTTAAAGCAAAAATAATACTAGTATATTATGGAGTTCATTGTAAAATACATAAGTAAAATATACATATATGTAAAATGTTTACAACAACAGCACAAGAATGGGAGGGAAGAAATGCAAGTATACTGAAAATATTCCCCATGAACATAAATACAAAAATTCTTTAAAATATATTAGCAAATTAAAACCAGCACTATATAAAAAAGGATAATGTATCTTGACAAAGTGTTTTTTCCAAGAATACAAAATTGGTTTAAATATTTAAAAATGAATAAATATAATTTATCCTATTCACAGAAGAAAAAATCATATGATCATCTTAATACATGCAAAAAGAGCATTTGACAAAATTCAACACCAATTCATGATTTAAAAAAGTTCTCAGAAAACTAGGAATAGAAGGGAACTTCCTCAACATCACAAAGAGCATTTACAAAATACTTACAGCTCTTATCATCCTAACTGGTCAAAGATTGAATGCTTTCCATGTAAAATCAGGAACAAGGCAATAAGTACTTCAGCATCACTTCTACTCAACATTCATGGAGGCTCCAGTCAGTGTAATGTCAATGGAAAGAAGTAAACTGCATAATGACTGATAACAAAAAAGTAAAACTGCTTTTATTCAAAGTCAATATGATTGTGTATGTAAAAAATCTTAAGGAATCTACCAAAAAAGCTATCTGAGGGAAGCAGATGTGGCTCAAGCAGTTGGGCGCCTACCTACCACATGGGATGTCAGGGGTTCGGTTCCTGGTGCCTCCTAAAAAATAAAAAGAAGACAATAAGCAGACAGAAAAAAAATTTGGGTGGGGGTGGGGAGAGAAATAAAATAATAAAATAAATCTTTAATAAAAAAGCTATTTGAACTAATAAATGACTTTAACAAGGTCACAGAACACAAGATCAATACAAACAATAAACAATTGGGAAATGAAATTATTTTTAAGTACCATTCATTGTAATATCAAAAATAATAGGGATAAGTTTAACAAAATAAGTGCAAGATTTGTATACTAAAAACTACAAAACACTGCTGAGAGAAATTGGAGAAGACCAAAATAAATGGAAAAATATAACGTATTCATGGATTGTGGTTTTGATATTTTTAAAAGGTTAGTTCTCCCCAAATTGATCTATTGTTTCACCATAATCCTAATCAATATCCCAGCAAGGTTTTTTTGCAGAATTTGGAAAGCTGTTTCTATAAATTTATACATAAATGCCAAAACAATTTTTTTAGAAAGAAGAATGTTGGAAAGGATTTTACACTACCTGATTTCAAGACTTCTTATAAAGCTAATCAAAAGAGATAATAAATAAGGAATAGACCTAATGTATATGATCAATTGATTTTTGACAATGTTGCCAAGTTAATTCAATGGGTGAAGGGATTAGTCTTTTCATCAAACTGTGCTGGAACAATTGGATTTTCATGTGGAAATAAATAAACTTTGATGCTTACCTTACCCCATACACAAAAATCAACGCAAAATGGATCACATACTTAAATGTAAACACTAAAGCCAAAAAACTTTCAAAAGAAAATAAAGAAGAAATCTCTGTAACCTTGAGGAAACAAAAATTTCTTTAAATAGGACACAAAACCATGAATCCCAAAGGAAAATATTGATAATTTTACTTTATCACAATTAAAAATTTTGCTCTTCAAAAGACAACTTTGTAAAAATGAGAAGACAAATCACAGAGAAAAAAAATATTCACAATACATATATTTGACAATGAATTGGTATCAAGAATGTATCAAGAAGATTTACAACTCAATGATATGAAAATAAGCAGCTCCACTTTTTAAAATGGGCAAATGATTAAAATAACACTACACAAGATCTACGAATGTTTCCAATAGCACATGAAAAGTGTTCAACCTCATTAGGCAGCAGGGAATGTAAATTAAAATCAAATGGAATACCACTACTACAACCAGTAGAAAGTCTGGCAGTACAAATGTTGGCAAAAATGTAGAGGAACTGGAACTTTCTCACAATACTGTTGGGAGTGTAAAATTTTTCAGTAACTTTAAAAACTCTTTGGCAGGTTCTTATCGAGTTAAACACACAAGTACTCTATAAGTCAGCCATTTCAGTCCTAGGTATTTTTCCCAGAAAAATAAAAACATATGTCCACAACATTTCTTTTACATGAATGCTCATAGATGCTTTCGTCATAATAGCCCAAAACTGGAAGCAATCCAAATGTGCATAGGTAGGTGAATGAATAAACAAATTGTAGAATGCTCATACAATGAAATATAGCCCAAAAATTAGATACCCACAACAGCATGGTTGAATCTCAAAAACATTATACTGTGTGGAAGAAACGAGCACAAAAGAGTATGCACTCCATTATTTCATTCTTAATAAATTCTAGAACACTTGTGGTAGATTGAATCAAGTAATCCAACAAAAGACGTTCTGAAACTTAATCCGCATCCCTGTGCGTGTGAACCCATTTGTAATTACAGACTTTGAAAGACATTGCCAGTTTAGGTGTGGCCAAATTGAATAGGGGTGGGTCTTAATCCATATGACTGGAAGCCTTATAAAGAGAAAATCTGTACTCAGAAGTCAGAGAATGAACTAAAATGTAAACTACAGTCCATGGCTGTTGGCAATGCTTCAATATCTGCTCATCAATTGTAGCAAATGTACCACACTAAGGAAAGATGTTGTTAATGGGGGAAAGCACGGGAGGGGGAGAGGGCTGGGTATATGGGAATCCCCTATATTTTTTATGTAACATTTATGTAATCTAAAGTTTCTTTAAAAGAAAAATTATCTTAAAAAAAGAAAAAAAAAGAAAAAGAGAGAAATCAGAGAAAGCCACAGGAAGAAGGCAGAAATCGGCGGAAACTGGAAGGGCACACACAAGGAATGCTCACAAGCTACGTGACCGGAGGCAGAGATGCAAGCCAGGGAACCCTAAAAATTGCAGCAAGCCAGCACTAGAACACTGCAGACTTCAGGGAGAAGACAAGGCTTGCCCATGCCTTGATGTTGGACTTCTGGCCTCCTGTGAGCCAATAAATGCTCGTTGTATAGGCCAAGTCACTGTGTGGAATTCGTCAGAGCAGCCCTGGCAATCTAAGACCGGTCAAAACAGACCTACAGCAGAAAGTAAATCGGTGGCTGCCAGGGGCCGAGAGGGGGAAGGGCTTTGACTGCAAAAGGACACCAGGGAATTTGGAGGATTGATGGAAATGTTTGTTTTGATTATGGTGGTGGTTACAAAGGTTTATACACTGGTCAAAACTCATGGAACTGTACACTTAAAATGGGTACGTTTTATTGTATGTAAATTATCCTCTAAAAAGTTGATAGAAAGAAAAAAATAAAGCCCTGAAAAAAAAAAAAAAACTATGATTGAAAAAATCATTTTAATGTGAAGTAAGTACTTTTTTTAAATATATGAGGCTTTTTCACCAACACCCATTCTAAAAGAAATACTCTAGTAAATTGTTCAGGTGGAAGGAATATGGTTTCAGATGCAGGAATGGAGACAGAAGAATAAAGAACACTGGAAATGGTAACTGTGTGTGTGTGTAAATCTAAAGAACAATTATAATACACTTTAATATATAATAATAATAAATAATAATAAGGTCTGGTAGGTTTTTAAATAGATGAAGAAATAAAGTGCATGAAAACACTAGCACAAAAGGTAGGAGTGGATGGCGCAAATGGAGTTAAAGTGTTCTCAGGTCCTTGTGCTGTATGAAAAGTGTAAATGCACTGATTTAGAGTAAAAGAGTATACTCTAGTGAGTGAAGGGTACACATTGCAATATCTAGGGTAATCATTAAAAGAATAATAAAAGAATGTATAACTAATATTCCAGTAAAGGGAAAAACAGAATAAAAACACTTGAATTTCACAAAAAGGAGGAAAAAGAGACACAACAGATGAAATGAAAAGAAAATAAATTAGATTGTAGACCAAAATCCAGATGAATCAGTAGGTATATTCCATGTTACCAGACTAAATACTTTCCAATCTCAAGAAAAAGCTTGTGAGACTAGGTACAAATATAAAAAATTCCAATTTGATTTTGCTTACAATGGACACACCTTAAATATGAGGACAAAGGATTGTTGAAAATGAAAGGATGGTGTATGTAGAAATCATCCAAAAGAAAGATGGTATACTAATATCAAAAAAAGCAGACTTTAAGGCAAAGAGGCTTTACTAAAGAGAAAGTCATTTCACAATGATAAAAGTGTCAATCTCCCAAGGAAGATATAACAATTCTAAAATTGGACATACCAAATAACATATACTCCAAATATATAAAGCAAAAAGTGACAGAATTAAAAGAATAGCCTAGCCTGACCACACTGATATAAATAGTCAAAGAATGCAAATCAAAATATAAGAGGAGATAATCAAAATATATTATCTAAAATCTGTAAATTTAGGAAAAAGTGTGTGCATACTATTTGGTCTTCTGCACATTGAAACAGATCTGGTTAAATATATTGCCTCAGAAGGGGTGAGAAAGTCTTGAGCAAGACATTAATGTTTCTCAACATAAATACTACTGAATTTTACTTTATTTGGGAAGGAAGGAGAGTTTTCCAGGAAAGATGGCAGTAAGTAGACATTTTTAAAGCCTCCTCCCTCAAAACCTACAAAAAATCAACAAAGAACTAACAATTAAAATGAAAACTAAGCTGAAACTTTGGAGCACCTTAACTTTACCCGACAAATGCAAAGTAATAGCTGCCAGACACAGCACAACTTGAACCAGAATGAAATAGGATGCTGGCGGGTGACCACAATTCCTGAGCTTGAAACCCAGGGCCGTGCTGGAAGCCAAAGAGCCTCCCTCATAGCTTCCCCCACCCCAAGCTGGAGCAGAGGTCTGGAGATGTGGCTGGGCCTCAGATCCGCCATGGTGAAGAGGCTGGGGATGGGGGGCCTGGGGTGACCAGGCAAGGCCAAGTTTTCTTTGGTTGAGAAAGGGAAGGATTCAATTAAAAATGAAGCAAATTTCTAATAAAAGCAGGAAATCACAGAGAAAAGCATTTGCTGACACCATCCCACCACACCCCCAGCAAAACATCAGGGCTTTCTCTGTATTAATTGCATAACATGATTATCAGGATTGAGAAATTTATGTTTTGCAATGCGCAAATGAGACCTACTTAGGAACTCTTGCCAAACCAACTGAATCAGAATCTACAAAAGTAAGATCCAGACAAATGTAGTTCAGAAAAGTCTCCATGATGAGGTAACATTTTTAGCTCCATCAAACAGGCAACAACGAAAAACATTCATAATACCTCATGTTGGCAGAAGTGTAGAGAAATGAACATGCTTACAGGAGTAATGAGGGAAAAGGTAGTCGTAGGAAACTTCCTTTTCTTGGATTTCATGTTTCCACATGGAGTGTTACCAATTAGTATAACAGTCTTGACCCCTCTCTGCTTCCTCGCTCACTCACTTTTCCAAGTGGTAAATTTGAAAGAACGAAAGGGACTGGGAGCCCACACCCTCTTGTTCTAGCACTGTCTGGCCTTGACCTTGCATTTGTCCACTACCACTTGTGACTGGCCAGGTGCTAAATTACCTAATTCTCAGTGCAGCAGAAAGAAATTGACATTTGGAGCTTCATCTACCTGACCCCAAGTTTTTAAAAATATTCAGCTGGGTCAAAACTCAGAAGAAAAGTGCAATTGAAAGATTTTAGTAAAACTTAGGTTTACTGCTACTGTGATGTTCACGTGTCAGCTTGGCTAGGTTATGGTGTCCAGTTGTTTGGTCAAGCAGGCACCGGCCTAATTGTTCCCATGAAGGTATTTCATGGATGGATTTATATCTATGGTCAGTTGGTTGCATCTATGACTGATTGCAACTATAATCAAAAATGGAGATTGCCCTCCAATGTGGGGAATTTCCTCATCAATCTGCTGGAGGTCTTAAAATCCATAACTGAGGATTTCAGAAGTCAGAAAGAAAAGAATTCTGCCTTGACTTCAGCTTCTTCTGAGGGATTCCACTTCACCTTCATGAAAGTTTCCAGCTCATGGCTTGCCCTATGGAATTTGGATTTGCCATTCCCCACAGTGGCATGAGCCGATAGTTATACTAAATCTCTCAATCCTGTTGGATCTGTTTCTCTGGAGAACCCTAATACTGCTCCCAAACATACCAACCTGCCACCTCTAGCAGCAGCATGCATCCCTGCATCCAGTTCTCCTTCTTTCCCATTAAAAACCTTGTGCCTCTTCCCACCTCAGGCCACTGTGCCTGGGATCACATTTCCCCCCATTCCTCAGGAACCTGCACTCGGGCTAATACCTTTTCTTTCTTATGTGTTCAAACATAAAAATTCCGAACACACACACAAAAAAATTCCCACGTCTCTGCTTCTCCAAACCCAGCCCTCTTTTACCTTTTAGTTCAATCATTGGCATGACCTTCTTATTTGGAAAGCTAGACCACTGAAGTGTTCTTTCTGGCACCTTCCTCTCTCTCTTGACCTTGTTCCCAATCCATCTCTAAGTCCTATCACATGATTCAAAATTCAAAAGTAAAAAATGATATTCAGTAAAACTTCTCCCTCTCACCTCTGTCTTCCAGGTACTCGGCTCTCCTCCCTCAGGCAACCACCAGCACGATGGTCTTATGTTTCCTTCCAGAGATAATTTACATATAGAGGCATCTTTTTTACACAGATAGTAGCACATTGTCCACATTGTTCTGCATTTTTCTTTTTCACTCGACAAGATTTTATTTTGAGGTAAATTTTATTTTATGTAGTGAGGTGCCTGGCTCTTACGTGTGGCAATTTGATGACTTATTACAAATTATGTACCTGTGTGGCCCCCTCCCAATCAAGATATAGGATATTTCCATCACCTCAGAGTCATATTAGTTTTATATCCTATGCATTCCTCAAGTCTGTTGACTTTTATCCATAGCCAGTAGAGCCTCGCCAATATCCACGTTGCCACCCACTCTCTACCAGGCTTCTCTGGCTGCCCAATGATGGATGCCCCCACATCACACTCTGGAAGAGTAGTTTTCTCAAAGACTCGTCTGGTCTAGATGTCATTCCATCTACAAAATTCACCTCCTTGCCTGCCCTTTGCTTTCCAGATGAAGATCCAAATTTGTACATGGACGAAGACCCCTCAGTGTCTCCACAGACTCACCAGACACCTTCTAAAAAGTTTTATTGTGGTAACATATACATATAAAATAAAAAGTACCATTTTAACAATTTTAAGAGTACAATTCAGTGCCATTAATTACATTTACACCACCACCACCCACTACCAAAATTTTTCCACCACCCCAAACAGAAACTCTGTACCTATTAAGCATAAATGATTTCCCATAACCCATCTCCTTGAGTAGGTAATCTACTTTCTGTCTCTATTAATTTATCTATTCTAGATATCTCATATAAATGAAATTGTGCAATATTTGTCCTTTGGTGTCTGGCTTCTTTCACCTAGCATAATGTTTTGGGGTTGCATCCATATTGTAGCATGTATCAGAACTTCATTGCTTTGAATGGCTGAATGATATTCTGTTGTGTGTATATTCCATATTTTGTCTATCCATTCATCTGTAGATGGACGCTTGAGTTGTTTCCACCTTTTGACCATTGTGAATAATGCTGCTATGAAATTGGCAAACAAGTATCTGTTTGAGTCCCTACTTTCAATTTTGGGGGGCATATACCAAGGAGTGAAGTTGTTGGGTCATATGGTAATCCTATGTTTAACTTTTTGAGGAAACACCAAACTTTCTTCCATAGCAGCTGTACCATTTTACATTCTCACCAGCTGCACATGAGCATTCTAATTTCTCCTTGCCAACACTTCTTATTTTCTGTTGTTGTTGCTGTTTTCAAATGATAGCCATCCTAGTGCGTGTGAAGCTGTATCTCATTGTGATTTTGATTTGCATTTCCCTGGTAACTAATGATGGTGAGCATCTTTTCATATGCTTTTGGCCATCTGTATTAACTGTTTTAGGGAAATATTTATTCAAGTCCTTTGCCCACTTTTTAATTGGGTTGTTCGTCTTTTTGTTCTTGAGTTGTAAGAGTTCTATATATTTTCTGAAATACTAAATCCTTATCAGATATATGATTTTCAACTATTTTCTTCCCATTTTGTTGGTTGCCTTTTCTTTTTCTTGATAATGTTCTTTGATGCACAAAAGTTTTAAGTCTTGATGAGGTCTGATTTATCAATTTTTAAAAATAAAACATCCATTTTATTATATTTTATTCCTCCTCCCCGCCGAGACAGCTCTCTCGTCTGCTTGTGTGTTTGTTTTTTTGCTCGTTGTCTGCTCGTTGTTTTGCTCATTGTTTTTGCTTGTTGTCTGTTTGTTGTTTTTTATTTTATTTTATTTTTCTATTCTATTCTATTCTATTCTATTCTATTCTATTCTATTCTATTCTATTCTATTCTATTCTATTCTATTCTATTCTATTCTTCTATTTTATTTTGTGCTCTTTGTCTGCTTGTTGTTTGTCTTCTTTAGAAGTCACCAGGAACTGAACCCAGGATCTCCCATGTGGGAGGTGGGTTCTCAACTGCTTGAGCCACATTGGCTCCCCTAATTTTTCTTTTGTTACTTGTGTTTTTGTGTAATATCTAGGGACCCATTGCCAAATCCAAGTTTATGAAGAATTTTTCCTGAGAGCTTTATGGTTTTTACTCTTTTATTTAGGTCCTTGGTCTGACACGATTTTTGCTGCATTTTCTCTCTGCCCTTCCACATAGCTGGCCATGGTTTAGTTCTGCCTGTGTGTCCAGCTCCCAGCCATCACCAGAATGTCTATCTGTGTCAAATTTGTCCTCAGGACTTTCTCTTCACATCCCTATCTTCAAGGAGGTAATGACACTCATCCTTCAGCTCTCAACCCCATTATCCTCTCCCTGGAGCAGTATTCATTACCTGCTTGCCATAACCAGCTTCTATCTGCCTATTAAATGGTCCCCTTTACAGAACTAATTACGGCAGAAAGTTTATATTCATTTATGTGACCATTCAATTAATGCTTGCTTCCCCACTAGAATGTCAGTTGCATGGGGCCAGGAGTCCTATCTATTTATGTTCAACCTAGCATACCCAGGGACTACCACAATTGGCACTCTAAAAATTCTTGTCTGATAATGAATTAACACACTCAGAATTTTTTTTGCAATTTGTTAAAAAATGGAAATAGAATCCATAACTCCATAATGATTTCAAAACCATTTTTTAAAATGCAGGAAAGGAGGAACAACCTTTTTTAAATACAGAGAAATGACAACTAATATAGAAAGAATAATACAAATTTACAGGTCACCATTTTGCAATCATTAAAGTAATAACTGATTTAGGCAAGAATTATCATTGGGTACTAAAACCATTAGGTCAAGGGAGACCCACAGAAATGTGTTTATGTTACATCTCCTGAGCTAAGAATGTTTTTTCACATTTTTTTAATCATTAAGGGGGAAAAAAGTGTATGTGATGAGACCTTATATGGCTTGCCAAATTTGTGGCCCTTTCCAGAAAAAGCTTGCTAACCTGTACGTTAGGTGAAAGATGGTTGAAAAACAGGATATGGAGAAACCTGTCAGTTATCACTTTAATGAAATGATTAAACTTAACATTACTGAGAGTAGGGCATGATGACATCATGTGCCTCCTGATGCGATACACTGAGAAGAAACCAATACCACATTCGTAGTATTCCTGCCAAAAAACTATGATCTGATTCCAATCATGAGGGAACAGCACACAAACTCAAACTTGTGGACATTCTGATTGTGGGAAGATGGCAGAGTAGGAAGCTCTAGAAATCAGCCCCTCCACCTAAACAACTATTGAACTGGCAGTAACTGCCCGAATCAACTATTTTGGAACTCTGGAGTATAGTGGGACACTACAGGGAAAAGCTGGAAGAAAAGGCTGGTAAATTGTGGCAAATATTGATGAATTTCACCCACTGTGCACTGACATCACCCCCGTGCCCCAACCATGTGGCAGGCAGGAGTGGAGACTGCAGCCAGGCTCCAGGTGCAGCTTGCGAGTGCCACGATGGGCTATGAGGAACTAGAATATACAGAGGTGTATGGGTCGGATCACTAATCACAGCTTTTCATAAACTCCTTCAGATCTCTGAGGGCCCAGTTCTGATGGTGGACATTGAATCAAACCCTCTCAAGCAAAACAGGCTGTACCCATTTTTTTTCTCTTTTCTCTTTCCATTCCCCATTTGGGAGCACAATTGGTAGGAAAAGTCACACATTGACAGCTCCAGCTCTCAGCAACAATAACAAAATTTTTAAAAACCTAGTCACAACAGAGGAGTGGTAGAACTAGATTTCCAGAGTTATAACAACAGATACTAGAAATTTCCAGTTCTCAACAATAAAAAGCATACAATGAAACAGAAAAGTATGGCCCATTTACACACACAAAAAAAGAATTTGTTAGAAGCCATTCCTGAGGAAGCTCAACACTGGAACTACTAGTCAACGACTTTAAATCAACTATCTTAAATATATAAATATGTTCAGTGAGCTAAAAGACTCCATAGACAAAGAACTTAAGGAAATTATGAAAATGTCTGAACAAAATAAAGAGATGGAAATTATAAAAAGAAACCAAACAGAAATTTTGGAGCTGCAAAATACACTAATTGAAAAGAAAATCTCATTACACAGTTTCAACAGCAGATTTGAACGGGCAGAAGAAAGGATCAACAAACTTGAAGACAAGAGAGCTGAAATTATTCAGTGTGAGGAGCTGAAAGAAAATATAGTGAAGAAAAATGAATAGAATCTGAGGGACCTGTGGGACACCATCAAGCACACCAACATAGACATCATTGGAGTCCCGAAGGACAAGATGGAGAGAAAGGGGCAGAAAAGTATTTGAAGATATAATGGCTTAAAACTTCCCAAATCTGATGAAAGACATGAATGAACAAATCCAGGAAGTGAAATGAGTGCCAAGCAGGATAGACTCTAAGAGATCAAAGCACATTATGACAAATTGTCAAACTCCAAAGTCAAAGAGAGGATTTTGAAAGCAGTAAGAGAGAAGCAACTTGTTACATATAAGGGAGCCCAAAATAGATTAACAGAAGATTTCTCATCAGACACCATGGAGGCCAAAGGACAGTGTATGGCATATTTAAAATCCTTAAAGAAAAAAAAACATCAGCCAAGAATTTTATATCCAGCAAGCTTATCTTTCAAAATATGAAGGAGAAATTAAGATATTTACAGATAAAAGCTGAAAGAATTCCTTTTGAGAAGATCTTCCTTATAAGAAATGTTAAAGGGAGTCCTTCAGGATGAAATGAAAGGAAAGTAGACAGTAAGTTGAAGCCACAAGAAGAAATAAAGAACATTGTTAAAGTAACTACATAGATAAATATAAATGTCTATATTATTGTACTTTTGGTTTGTAATTGCTTTGCCCCCTTTGTGACTTAACAGGCAAATGTGTAAAATAACATTTTAAGTCTATGTTAACTGGCATACAATATATAAAGATGTGATCTGAGATAACAATATAAAGGAGGAGGGACAGAGATAAATAGGTGTAGAGTTTGTATTCTACTGAAAGTAGGTTAGTACTAGTCAAAGTAGGTTCTTTTTAGTTTAAGTTGTTAATTGTAATCACAAAGGTAACCACTGAGAAAATAACTGAAAAAAAAAAACAGAGAAAAAGAAGAAGGGAATAAAAATGGTACACTACAAAAGAGCAACTAAATAATAAAAAAAAAAAACAGCAATGGAGTAACTGAGGAACAAAAAAACATACTAGACATACAGAAAACAAAATAGCTAAATGGCAAAGTTAATTCTTCCTCCTCAGTTATTACCTTAAATGTTAATGTATTAAACTTCCTTATTAAAAGGCAGAGATTGGTAAATTGTATTTAAAAGTATGATCTAGCTATATGCTGTCTATAAAACACTTTAGGTAAATAAAAAAAAGACACAGGTTGAAAGCAAAAGAATGGGAAAACATATTCTATGTAAACAGCAATCAAAAGAGAGCAGGAGTGGCTATATTATTGCAAGTCAAAATAGACTTTAAGTCAAAAAAGATTACAAGAGACAAAGAAGGATATTATATATTGATGAAAGGTTCAATACAGCAAGAATATATTATAAACATATATGCACCTCACAAGAGTCCCAAAATATATGAAGTAAAAGTTGACAGAATTGAATGGAAAGATAGATAGTTCTACAGTAATTATTGGAGACTTCAATACACCACTTTCAATAATTGATAGAACATCTAAACAGAAAACCAATAAGGAAATAGAGAACTTAAACAATACAATTAACCAGTTAGACCTAATGGACAAAAATAGAACCCTCCATCCAGCAACAGCAGATTACACATACTTCTCAAGTGCACATGGAACACTTTCAAGGGTAGTCCTTATGTTAGGCCACAAATCAAATCCTAATAAATTTTAAAATACTGAAATCATATAGAGCATTTTCTTGGACCATGATGGCCCAATAAATAACAAAAGGAAAACTAGGGTATTTACAAATCTGTGGAAATTAAACAACATATTATTAAACAACTCATTTGTCAGAGAAAAAAATCAAAGGGAAATTAGGAAATATTTTGAGATGAGTGAAAACAAAAACACAACATACCAAAACTTATGGGATGCAGTGAAGGCAGTGCTCAAAGGGAAACTTATAGGTAATCAGTATTACCCTGACACAAAGCCAGAAAGACAGCACAAGAAAAAAAAATTGCAGACCAATATCTTTCATGACTATAGAAATATTGGCAAACCAAAACCAATAATATATTAAAAGTATTATACACCAGGACCAACTGGGACTTACTTATTTTGGGAATCCAGAATAAGAAAATTAATCACTGCAATACACCACATTAATAAAATGAAGGGGAAAAACACACGGTCATCTCAATTAATTCAGAAAAGGCATTTGACAAAACCCAACATCCTTTCATGATTAAAACACTCAGAAAACTAGGAATAGAAAGGAAATTTCTCAATATAATAATGAGCACTTATGAAAACCCCACAGCAAATATCATAGTGGTGAAAGAGTGAAATCTTTCCACTTAATATCAGGTACAAGATAAGGATGTCTGCTGTCACCACTGTTCTTCAACATTGTACTGGAAGTTCTAGGCAGAGCAATCAGGCAAGAGAAAGAAATAAAAGGCATCCAAATTGGAAAGGAAGAAGTCAAATGATCTCTATCTGCAGATAGCATGATCTAATATAGAGAAAATCCCAAAGAATCTTCAAGAAAGCTATTAGAACTAATGAACGAATTCATCAAAGTTGCAAGATACAAGATAAACACACAAAAGTCAGCTGAGTATCTATACACCAGTAATGAATAGGCTGAAAAGAAAATCAAGAAAAGGATTCCTTTTTATATCTAAAATAGCAGCTAAAACAATAGCATCTAAAAAAATAAAATACCTAGGAATAAATTTAAATAAGGTGAAAGACCTGTACACTGAAAACTACAAAATATTGCTGAAAGAAATTTAAGAAGACCTAAATAAATAGAAAGATATCCCAACTTCATGGATTGAAAAACTTAATATTGTTACAATATCAGTAATACTCATAGCAATCTATAATTCAATGAAATCCCTATAAAAATTCCAGTAGCCTTTTTTTTTTTTTTTTTTTTTTCAGAAATGAAAAAGCTGATCCTCAAATTCATATGGAATTGCAAGAAGCACCAAATAGTCAACATAATCTTGGGGGAAAAAAAACAAATTTGGAAGACTCACACTTCCAGATTTCAAAACTTACTACAATAATTAAAACAGGGTGGTACTAGCATAAGGATAGATATATAAATCAATGAAATAGAATTGAGAGTGCAGAGATAAATCCATACATCTATGGCCAGTTGATTCTTGGCAAGAGTTCCAATCAGTGGGAAAAAAATAGTTTCTTCAACAAATAGTGCTGGGACAACAGGAAATCCACATGAAAAGAATGAACCTGGACCCCTACCTCTCACCGTATAAAAATATTAATTCACAATGGATCAATGACCTAAATATAAGAGCTAATATAAAATTCTTACAGGAAAACATAGAGAAATATCTTCAGGACCTTGTAGTTGGTAATTGATTTTTAGATTTTACACCAAAAGAACAAAACACAAAAGAAACAATAGATAAAAAATGTGCTTCATCAAACTTAAAAGTTTTGTGTGTCTGAAGAAATTATCAAGAAAGTGAAAGACAACTTGAAGAATGGGAAAAATATATAAAGACAAACAATCCAATTAAAAACTGGGGGAAGCGGCTGTGGCTCAATCAGTAGGGCTCCCATTTACCATATGGGAGGCCCCGGGTTCGGTTCCCGGGGCCTCCTGGTGAAGGCAAGCCCGCCCGCACGGCGTGGTTAGCTGACCCAGCGAGCACAAGCAGCAAAGGGGGAATAAATGAATAAATAAATAAAATCTTTAAAAAAAAAAAAAACTGGGACAAGGATTTGAATAGACATTTCTCCAAAGAAATATTCAAGTGGACCAGAAGTATATGAAAAGATGGTCAACATCATTAGCCATTAAAGAAATTCAAATTAAAATAACAATGAGATGCTATTTCACACCCATTAGGATGACTATTATTTTTAAAAATTGAAAATAAATGTTGACAAGGATGAGGAGAAATAGGAACGCTCATACATTGTTGGTGTGAATATAAAATGGCGCAGCTGCTGTGCAAAACAATTTGGTGGTTCCTCAAAAAGGTAAACATGGAATTACCATATGACCCAGTAATTCCACACCTAGGTATATACCCAAAAGAATTGAAAGCAGGGAATTGGACAGGTATTTGTAAACCAGTGTTCATCACAGCATTATTTACAATAGCCAAAAGGTAGAAGCAACCCAAGTGTCCATCAATAGATCAATGGATAAATAAAATGTGGTATATCCGTACAATGGAATAATATTTAGCCATAAAATAAATGAAGTGTCAGTACATACTACAACATGGATGAACCTTGAAGACATCATGTTGAGTGAAATAAACGAAACACTAAAGAATAAATATTGTATGATTTCTCTTATATGAAACACTTTGAATAAGCAAATTCATAGAGACAGAAAGCAGATAGTGGTTACCAGACGTAGTGAAGGAGAAATGGGGAGGTATTGCTAAATGAAGGTGGTAGATTGACTTGTGTACCCCAGTTTGAGTATGTTCTTGGTCTTGGTCCGCATTCTTGTGGATGTGGACCCATTGTAAACAAGATCTCGCCAAGATGTTACTTCAGTTAAAGTGTGGCCCAACTGAATCAGGTGGGCTTTAATCCAGATTACTGGAGTCCATTATAAGCAGAGTGAAAGTCTGACTGAGAGAGAGGCCATGGAGAGCAGCCAGAAACTACAAGTCAACAGAACTTGGAAGAGAAAGGAGCAGACACTGCCATATATGTTGTCAAGTATCAGAAAACCCAAGGAACCCCAAAGATTGCTGGCCAGTCAACAATACAGACCCCAGGAAGAAGCCAGCTTTCTAGCCTCTGAAACCGAGCCAATAAATTGCTGTTATTAAACCAACCCATTGTATTTTATTTGTTTTAGCAGCCAGGAAAATAAACAAAGAGTATGAATTTTCGTTCGGGATGATGAAAACAGTCTGGAAATAGTGGTGAATGTTACACAGTATTGTCAATGTAATTAAAGTCCAAAAATTGTCCACTTAAAATGGTTAGAACAATTTTAGGTTATGTGTATTTTACCACAGTTGGAAAAATAAATAAATTATAAAAATTGAAGTACATAAAATACAGGACAATACTTTTTAAAGACAAATGTGCATAAAACCCACTTTTATGGCTAAGTTTTCTATTTAATTGACATAAAACGTTGAAAGTAAAAGAATTGAGAACAAACCTTCACATAAAATGTTAGTGGGAATATGCCTTAGTTAAATGTTTTTAAGGATCCCTTGCAATATATGTTAAAAATTAAAATGCACATATCCTTTCCTCCATATATTTCACGTATAGAAAGTCACTATATGTATATTTGAACAAGTGCACAAGTCTTTCATGAACACATTGTTCTACTTCCAAAAAAATGTATCCTAGAAATACATATATATGCACACAAAACACAACTTTGGAAGTCCATTATCTCAGTTATAGCAGCGGCTATCTCTGGGATAGAGGGGTTATAGGTAACTTTTGTTTTCTACATAAACATTTTATATGTTAAGTGTTTTATACAAGCATAGGTTTCTTTTGTAACAGAAAAAAATGTTAAGTAAAAGGGTTGGTAATGTAAAACAATGCCTACAACAAGAAAAAAGGAATCACAACTTAAATATCAGGCAAAATTGAATTCAAGATAAGAATTGTTAAACAGGACAGCCACTTGGTAATGATAAAGAGTTCAATTCACAATGAAGATCTATGTAACATTTCATTATGCAACAAATAACCTAACATCAAATCAATTGAAAAGCTATTAGAAACAATATGGGAATTCTCTTAAATGGCAGGTTACAAAAATATATATACCAAATCAATATCTTTCTTATATACCAACAGTAACAAGTTATAAAATATAATGAAAGAAAAAAAAATCCATTCACAATAGCAACCAAAAAAGAAAAAACGATCTATATGGAGAAAATTGTAAAGTTTCTACTAAGGGGCATAAAAGGACCCTTGAACAAAAGGAAACTTGAATAAATAGAGAAGCACACCTTGTTATTAAATATGAAAAAAATGTTGTTAACATGTCAACTCTCCCAACTAATTTCAAAATTCCAAACAAGCATAATCAAAACCTCAATGAGATTTATTTTGGAATTTGATCAAATAATTTTAAAACTCATCTGTAAGATTCAATGTTTAAGAACAAGCAAAATAATTAATGTGATAGTACTAGCTCCAATATTAAAATATATCATAATCCTATAGTAATTAAAACTTCATCATGCTAATTCGGAAGAAGAAATAAAATAATGTTTATGGTTTGCTATTTGTCTCCACATCTCCTTCTGATGTAATGTAATGTAATGTAAGCTCACCAGGACGGGCTCCTTGTCTTTCTCATTTACTGATACAGCTCTAGTGCCTAGCAAACTGCCTGGCACATAGTAGTCATCCAATAAGTATTTGTTGGATGAATGGATGAACGAAGCAATAGAACTGAATTCTCCATACAGAAATAGACGTACACATGTACTTAGTTCTGATATCGATAAAGTGGCATTTCAATTAGAGGGGAGCAAAGAGATTCAAGTGTTGTACCAACTGGCTATTTGGAAAGTAATTAAATTAAGTTTTTTGTTCTATGCAGTGAAAAAGAATCCAGGTAGATCAGAGGTTTAAATGGAAAAACAAAACAAAACAAAACAAAACAAAAACCACAATGTATTACAAAAAAAAAAAAAAAAATAGAAATGTTTATTATTTCTATTAAAGTGCAGGAAGGCTTTTTAAGAATGAAACGAAAGCCAGACACCATAAAGGCAAAAGTTTATATATTGACTTCACTAAGCAAAAAATCAAAACAGTAACAACAGCAACAAAATGTGTGCCAAAACCACACATATAACGAAATTAAAAGGTAAACAAAAATCTGGAATAATTATTTGCAACATAGGTAAAAGGATTATATCCTCTGCATATAAAGAACTTTTATAAATAAATGAGAAAAAAAAAACAGTAGAGTAATTGGCAAAGTTCATTAAAAGTCCATTACAAATGAGAAATATATCTCTAAAAAGATGTACAAATTCACTAATAATCAGGAAATATAAATTAATGGAAAGATGTAAAGTGTCCTTTCTGATTGGAAAAGATTAAAAATATAGAAAAAAACAGTGTAAAGGAGTAGAAAACCATGCTCTCTTAGTCAATGTTGATAAGATTGTACATTATTCCTCATTCTTGAAATTTGTATCAAAATTTAAGTGCACATGAGCATACCCTTGTAGCTAGCAATTCCAGTTTTAAGCATTTATCCTATGATGATTAGCAGTCAATTGAACAAAGATATGTTCATATGTTTGGATATAGCATTGCTTATATTAGTGAAAAATTGGAACAAAGTAAATGCCTTTCAATAAGTGAACTTATAAATGATTAAATTATGGTACATCCATATATCGGATACTATTAACTGACATAGAAAGATGCTTATGGCTTATAGTTTAATGATTCAAGCAGGTTACAAAATAGATTGTATAGTATTGTGCCATTTATCAAAAATTATATCTATATCTATATTGCATGTATATGAACCAGCAATTTCACTCTTAGATGGATAACTAACAAAAAAGTGTTCATATGCTCATAAAAGACATGAATTAGAATATTTATAGCAGCACAGTTCGTAAGAGTCCCAAATTGAAAGTCACCAAATGCCCCTCAACAATAAAATGGATAAATAAATTATGGAATATTCACACACTAGAGAGAGAAAATATCACGATGAAAGTGTATAAACTACAACCACCTGCAGCATTATGGATGAGTGTCGTAAATAGACTATTGAGTGAAGGAAGCTGCATAAAACATTATACATGTTGCGCCATTCCGTTTAAATCAAATTTAAAAATAGGCAACATCTATGTCATTATGAGTCAAGATAGTAGTTATCCTTGGGGGAGCAGGGAAAGGAGGGCAGGGAGTTGTAGACTGGAAGTAGATACAAAGAGGGCTTCTGGGATGCTGACTATGCTCTGTTAACTGGGTATACTCAGTTTGTGGAAATACATTAAGCTGTACACTTAGGATTCGTGTACTTTTCTGTGTACATGAGCACACACAAAAGATATCCATGCATAGAGGGATGCCAGGCAGGATGCTGGCAGAAATGTTACTAGTGGCTGTTTCTGGGGAGAAAGATCAGCATGACTTTGGCTTCCTCTGTGCATTTTTGTCTCTATCATTTAAATTTGCTAAGCTGGGTGTGCAATATAGGTTTACATATAGAAAAAGACGACTTAAAAGAAGGAATGAAAGTTAATTCACTCAACATTCAAATTAAGAAGGTGTAAAAAAAAAAAAATGCACAGGCAAAATAAACCCAGAAAGCTGAAAGAGTGAAGTAATAAAGATAAGAGCTAGAAGAAGATAAAATTAAACTTTTCAGATACATGGAAATAGAGTGAAGGTAGTTGGTACACTTCCTCTCAAATGGTCATTAATATAGTTATGAATATATACAAAAAGACAAAGTAGAAAATACTACTTTATAAGCCAAAGTACTAGGGGAATTTGCACTGCTTTCACCACCACAGTGAATGGTCTAAAACTCATTTTGAAAACAGGCTTATTGAGCTGTAATTGGCAAACAATAAACTGCATATTATTAAATATACAATTTGGTAAGTTTGGGTAAATGTATACATTGGTGAAACCATCACCACAACCAAGATGATAAATATACCCACTGACCCAAAAGTTTCCTCATATGCCTTTGAAATCCCTCCCTCCCATTCCACATCTAACACCCTGCCCTGCTCCTGTAGTCACCCCTCATCCATGGGAATCATTATAAATTTTAGAGTTCCTAGAATTTTATATAAATGGAATTTACTGTATGCATTTTTGTTGGCTGGCTTCTTTATCCCAGCATAATTTGAGATTCACCCATGTCACTGTAACAATAGTTTGTTGAGCAGTATTCCATTGTATGGCTATACCACAATTTGTTAATCCTCTTATTAATGGACATTTGGGTTTTTCCAGTTTTTGGCTATTACAAATAAAATTGCAATGAGCAATTGTGCATGAGTCATTTTTATGAACCTGTGCTTTCATTTCTCTTGTATGAATACCCAGGAGTGGAATGGTTGGATTATGACAGATGTAGATTTAACTGTTGAAAAAATTGCCAATTGTTAGACAAAGCAGTTGCAACATTTTGCATTTCCATTTTGCATGAGGGTTCCAGGTGCTCTATTTTCTAACCTACACTTGGTATGGTCAGTCATTTCAATGTTAGACATTTTGAGAGGTGGATGGTGGCATCTTGTATTTTTTTATTCTTTTTCTTGTTTGTTTTTTTATTTTTATTTTTGCTGCAGTTTTAGTTTGTATTTCTCTAATGATTGATGATGTTGGATATCTTCTTGAGTGCTTATGTATCATCTGTAAATCTTCTTTGGTGAATTGTCTGTTCATACATTTTACCTATTTTTAAATTGGGTTGTTTGTTTTCTTATTATTCAATTTGAGGTATTCTTTATATGATTTGGATATAAGTCCTTTATCAGATATATGATTTACAAATATTTTCTACCAGTCTGTGGTTTGTCTTTTCACTCTGTTAACAATGTCTTTCAAAGAGAGTAGTTCTTAATTTTGATGAAATCCAGAATATTACTTTTTTTATTTTATTGACAATACTTTTGGTATTATATCTAAGAAATATTTGCCTAATTCTAGGTTACAATGATTTTCTCCTATGTTTTCTTTTAGAAAACATGCTTTACATTTAGGTCAATGATCCATTTTCAGTTAATTTTTGTATATGATGAGATGTATGAATTGAATTTATTATTGTCTATTTATTGCCTATGGATATACACTTATTTCAGCATGATTTGTTTGAAGGAAAAAAAAATGCTTTCTTCACAGAATTGCCATCACACTTTTGTCAAAAAAAAGTAATTGACCAAGATTCCAGTCTTGCAAGATGGAGTAGGCAGGCATACCCCACCTTATCTCTCCCAACTGAATGCAGCCATAAAATCTGGCTAGACAGACTTCCAGGAAAATGGAGTATTAGAGAGGCAGAGAGGGATCACTTCTTTTTTTTTTTTTTTTTTTTTTTTGAAATTATTTATTTATTCATTTATCCCCCCCTTGCTGCTTGTGCTCGCCGGGTCAGCCAACCACGCCGCGCGGGCGGGCCCGACTTCACCAGGAGGCCCCGGGAACCGAACCCGGGGCCTCCCATATGGTAAATGGGAGCCCCACTGATTGAGCCACAGCCACTTCCCTAGTACAGAGGGATCACTTCTATCCCAGAAAAAAATAGCTAGAGGACAGGCAGAGACTGTCTGGGGGCTTTTCTGGGACTTAGGGTGTGAGGGGAAGGTGAGATACTATCCATAAGAAAGAGAGGTGAAGGAAAGGAGTCTCAGTTGGATGGGAAAATCCCATGAGTAAAACTTCAGCAGCAGCTGCTGGTGCCCACCCCCCTACCCTCAGAGCAAACAGCAGCTGTGGACTGACAGGGTTGCAGAGGTCCTCTTCCCCAAGAGAGGGGTGAGGGAGAGACACAACCTACAGCAAACTCAGATTACGGCCAGTGAACTTGTTCTGCTGCCTTGGAGGGGTCACACACTTCCAGGCAGAGTGGGGCCATTACATTGTTTGCTCTGAGAGCCTATAGGGAGCTAAAGAAAATATGCCTTCTCAAACACCCTCTCAACTTCCCTGGGCTGGTTGCTGATGAGGCAGAGAAAGGGAGGGTGCGGCCTGCCAAGGGAGGAGAACAACTTCTAAGAAAATTTGTTTGCAAGACTTGGCTCACCATGAAGATATTGCTTCTGCATCACCTGCCAGGGCAGGGTTACAGTAATGTATTCCCCCCTAACATCTGGGGTCTGAGATGAAAGGTCTGCCCAAAAAAGCCATCTGCTGGCAGACCAGAAAAGTCCATGAAAAGAAGGGGAAAATAATAGCAAATAAACAGAAGAGGCAATCAGGTGCCTTTACTGACCACTTCTCCAAGGCCCTTGGAATTGGCCTGCACCCCATTACTGCATCCTAAGCCCTGGTTTGAGCAGTTAAACTGGGGCAATCCTAATATTTAGAACAAGTTGAACAAAAAATCAAAGAACAGTGGTAGCACACAGCTACTTAACAGTAAATCCCTAGGCAAAAGAGAGAAACTGAGCATCAGAGTAAACTCAGCATCATAATCAGATTCCTAGACATCAACAAAAAGTTACAAGCTATACTAAGAAAAATATATGGCTCAGGCAAAGGAACAAATCAAAGCTCCAGACAAGACACAGGACTTGAAACAACTAATCAATGAGGTTCATACAAATCTCCTAAATCAAATCATGGAGTTGATGGACAACATGGCTAAAGAAATAAAAGAATTAAGAAGACACTGGGTGAGCAAAAAGAAAAATTTGAAACCTTGGACAGAAAATAACAGACACAATAAGTGAGATTAAAAATACAATAAAGGCATAAAACAGCAGATTTGAAATCATGGAAGAAAGAATCAGGGACATAGAACACAGAACTGCTAAAATTAAAGAGAGAACAGAGAGAGAAAAGAATGGAAAAAATTGAGCAGGGGCTCAAGGAGATGAATGATAGAATGAACTACACTAACATACATGTTATGGGAGTTCCAGAAGGAGAAGAGAAGGGAAAGGGGGCAAAAAGAGTATTTGAATAAATAATGGCTGAAAATTTCCCAACTCTCATGAAAGACACGAATATATGTGCCCAAGTAGCCCAGAGTACCGAAATTCAAATGAATCCAAATAGATCAACCACAAGACACATAATATTCAAAATGCCAAATGCCAGTGGTCCCGAACGATCATTGTGGACATGTCTATTTCTCCCTTCAGTTTTGCCAGAGTTTGTCTCATGTGTTTTGGGGCACCCTGGTTAGGTGCACAGATATTTATGACTGTTATATCTTCTGTATCTCTTATAACTTTTTTGCATTTTAAAGTCTGTTTTGTCTGATATTATTATAGCTACCCTTGCTCTTTTCTGTTTACTATTTGTGTGGAGCATCTTTTTCCAACCTTTCACTTTCATCTGGTTTGTATCCCTGGGTCTAAGGCAAGTTTCTTGTAAGCAGCATATGGATGGCTCATGTTTTTTTATCCATTCTATCACCTTGTATCTTTTGATGGGGGAGTTTAATCCATTCACATTCAATGATATTACTATAAATGCATTATTTTTT